>VDFB02271358.1:982203923-982246478 GCA_007258455.2 Sequoia sempervirens
GAGAAATTCATTGTTGCACTAACACCAATCCCTTTTGTACCTGATAATGTTACAAATTTCTAAGTGTTTGAGGATGATAAGAATATCTTGGACTTCATAACAAACTTTGATGTGTTTACTTCCCAAGTAATTGATGAAGTAGAGCTCCAAGAAGCAGAGCTAGATATAAAAGGAGTTCTCAACCTAAAAAAAAATATAATCCCAAGAGGGATGGTGCAATTGGAGATGAGCTTTGACCTTGATAGGATAAAGGACCAAGATCAGCAGACCAAGAAAGATTCAATAGATGGTCAGTGTGAGGCCTAGAACATGGGCACTATAGACAATGTTAAGAATATATTCATAGGAAAGGTGTGTAGTCCAAAATAACAAAGAGGCTTAATAGATGCACTACATGCATATCAGGATGTCATAGCATGAAGTTACGAGGACTTAAAAACTTATGATACCACCATAATTATGCACACCATTCTCTTGAAGCCTGGAGAAAAACCTTTCCAATAGAGACAAAGGCCCATAAATGCACTATTGGAACCTATTATTTAGAAGGAGGTGCAAAAATTGTTATATGATCAAATCATTTTCCCAATTAGGCACTCCACATGGGTAGCCAATTTGGTTCTAGTCCATAAGAAGAACAAGGAGATAAGATTATGTGTGGATTTCAGAAACCTCAATCAAGCCTCCGAAAATGATAACTATCCAGTTCCTTAATTGGACGAGGTTCTATAGATTGTAAATGGATCCCAAATGATGTCTTTCTTAGATGGCTACTCTGGCTACAATCAAGTCATGGTCCAATATGAAGATAGACATAAGACCTCCTTCACCACCAAGTGGGGCACATTTTCTTATAGGAGAATGCCATTCAGGTTGATCAATGCAGGGTCCATGTTCTAGAGGGAAATGGATATAGCCTTCAAAGACATCATTGGTAAATGTATTATTATTTATATGGATGATCTGATAGTTTTTTCCAAGAACAGAGGTGACCACATTTCAGATTTATACAAAGTGTTCCAGAGATGTAGGGAATTTGGCATCTCCCTCAATCCTAAGAAGTGCCTATTTGGGGTAACCAAAGGGAAGCTCTTAGGACATGTGATTTCTGAGTATGGAATTTGGATTGATCTTGACATAATTAAAGCTATCTTGAAGATACAATCACTTGCCATTAAAAAGGAGACGAAGTCTTTCTTCAGAAAGATTAACTTTTTTTGAAAATTTATCACAGGATTTGCAGAAATAGTAAAGCCTCTAAGTACAATGCTAAAGTAGGATGCAAAAGTGGACTAGACTACTGAAGCTAAGCAAGTGTTTGATGAAATTAAGAGGGCCATAGTTTTTGTACCAGTATTAGTAAGTCTTGACTATTCAAAGTCATTTTACATATATTCTTTTGCTTCAGATCATTCTTGTGCAAGCATGCTAGCATATAATTCAAATGAGGGGAATGAGCATCCCATAGCTTTCATGAGTGTCTCTCTCAGAGATGCTGAGTTGAAATACCCTAATGTAGAGAAGCACAATTATGCACTGGTAAGGGGAGTTAAGAAGTTCAAACATTACATTTTGAGGAAAAAACTCTTCGCTATAGTGCCTGACCCAGCAGCGAAGCTACTCCTGATGCAAAATGAAATGGGAGAAGGAAGATCCAAGTGGGTCACTATGCTCTAAGAGTACTATGATTTTGAAATTCAACCAATGAGGTTGGTGAGAGGGAAATATTTAACACAAACAATGGCTAAAACAAGTCCAGAGATTGTTGCACAATAGTATCATCTCTAGGATGTGTCCCCTGACAAATGGTATGATGACATTGTTTACTACTTGTTGAACCAAAAATTCCTTGATCATTTGAATGTGGTGCAATGGAGGGTTTTGCACTAGAAAATTGATAGTTACATGTTGGAAGGGGGAATTTTGTATAAGAAGAATCATGAAGGAATCTATTTGCGGTGCTTGCGAAAGGAAGAAATAGTTCATGTGATGACAAAATTTCATGATAAATATGGCATAGGCTGTGGTTCGGGACCTGCTACTATACATCAAATCCTGAGGGTAGGGTATTATTGGCCCAATTCATTTAAGTGTGAGGACTTTCCATGTTTTCAAAACTTGTGCTACCAAATAAAAGTGTTATTCTCTTTCACTACAACCAGTCATCAAGGTAAAACCCTTCGCACAATGGGGTATGGACTTCATCGGTCCAATCAACCCACCATATTCTACAGGAAATACGTACATCCTTGTTGTTACTGATTATTTCACTAGGTTGACTGAAGCTATTGTTTGAAAATAGTGTACTATTGAGGTAGTGAATGATTTCCTTGAATCAGGTATCATTAATCTCTTTCATTGTCTATTTTCTTTGGTATGTGACAATGGTTTTGCATTCACCTCGTTGAAATTATCATTCTGGGAATTTGATCATGGTGTTTTGATTAAGTTTACTTCAAACTACTATCCCTAGGGGAATGACCTGGCTAAGTCCACAAACAAGAATCTTCTGACTATGATCCATAAGTTGCTTGATAGGAATCCTAAGGATTGGCATACCCAACTGAGATTTTCCCTGTGGGTTGTGTTGATGTGCCAAATTGACCCACAACATGTAGGTAAGATAAAAGTGAAAGTATCTCACCTCTCCTGAAAAAGACAATCAATAATCAAACTAATCACCTCTCAAGGTCTTTGATGTTGGTTCACAACGTTGTTGTTTAACAATGTGGTCAATATGGCTGTAATGTTCAAGGGGCTTGCTCGTTTTGAGCTTCTAGATTGTTGCAAGATCAAACATCTATTTAAACCTACTTTAACCAGGGGTTTTAAAGAAATAGGAAAATATAGATCAAGGTTCTCAAATTGAAAAGAATGTTGATTCATTCAAATAATCAAACTTGTTACCTTCCAAGGAATTCCAAAAATAGAACTGCAAAATAAAATTAACTTGTAATTGATACAAAGTTTCATTCATTCACAGTGCAAACTTTAACAGTAGATTGTAAATCATCATTCAAAAAAAACATAAGATAAAATTTCATTCCTTGAGAGCTTTACAAATCAAAATGATTAACCAAAAATGAATACCATTCTAGAGCATAGTATAAAGAAGGTTTAAATCTGGCTGCTCCTACTATTAATGAAATAGATAAGCAACATTTACAAATCTAGCAAGATCACCAGTGCACAAAAACCCATGTATTTAATCTATCTCCATCTATGCTAAGAAAATCAAGAAGATAAATCACCTCCTCTTCCTGGTGAACTGTAAAAAAAAAATGTCTAACTTCCTTCAAAAAGTTGATCTTTCCAAAGAAAGATCTCATCTCCTTCTTACTTCCTAGCATGGTTAACTTTCGAATAGACTCAACTCGGTCTGGATCTATCAATATCCTTCTTTCCAAGATTATGTGTCCCAAAATTTTCCCTTCAGAATCCCCAAACACACACTTTTTAGGATTCAAAGAAACACCATATTGGATACATCTTTCAAGAACTTTAGCCAAGTCTGTAGCATGGTTTAGTCTATCTTTAGAGAAGACTGTCAGGTCATCCATATAAATGATGATGCACTTACCAATAAAATCTTTGAATGCTATGTCCATTGCACGTTGAAAGGTTTCTCTAGTGTTTATCAAACCAAATGGCATCCTCCTGTAAGCAAACATTCCCCACTTAGTAGTGAAGGTTGTCTTCATTCTATCTGCATAATTCAACGATCACTTGATTGTACCCAGAATAACCATCTAGGAATGACATCATTTGAGACCCATTGATAGTTTGCAAGACTTCGTCTAGAGAAGGGAGTGGGTAGTTGTCCTTTTTTGAAGCTCTATTTAGATTCTTGAAATCTACACATAGCCTGATCTCCCCATTCTTTTTATGAACTAGAACCAAGTTAGCCACCCATGTCGAATGTTGCATAGGGAAGATTATTCTTGCAGAAAGCAATTTCTGAACTTCCTTAAAGATCAATGGCTCAATCAGGGCATTGATAGGACATTGTTTTTGCCAAAATGGTTTAGCTTTAGGCTTCAAAGGAATAGTATGAGTTATCATAGAAGTATCAAATGTTTTTAGATCTTCATACCCCCAAGCTATTGCAGCAATATCCTCCTTTAGTGCCCTCAATATATCTTCTCTAATTGCTTCAGGGAAAGCTTTCCCTATGTAAACATTCTTTTCAGAGCCAGAGTCAGCTAAGTTAACAATCTCATATTCACCTCCTTTATCTTCGGTTGATACCTTCTCCCGAGCCCTTGGATCTGAATCAAAAATTCTTTCTAAGGCCACCATTCCCTTGGGAATGCTATTAATTTTTAAGTTGAGGACACCTTCTATATCACAGTCTTCGGGGTTCCAGTCTCTTTGATCCCTATCGAACTCATCGATGATATGTCCTTTGAAAACATCTGAGCTTGCTAGAAAAGCAATGATATGTCAATCATCATCAAAGACTTGAAAGTTCTTGACATTATCAGGGACAACTAGGGTGGATATCAATTCTACTAAGAATCTCTTGAGCTTGGAGTCTTGCATGGGTTCCAGGGTACTTGCGACAACAACTAATGAATCAGCTATTTGATTCTCCTCTCTAGGGATTAAACTAATCCCAAAAGCATCAAAGTCTTCAATAAGGTTCAACACCTGATTTCTATAAGCTTCCAGCCTTTTACTGTGACATGTGTACTGGCTGCGTACTTGCTTGATAATCACTTCTAAATCTCCTTTAACCATCAAGGCAGTAACTTTCTTTTGATGTGTGAACATCATTCCCTGAGTTAATGCTTCATATTCTGCTATATTGTTAGTGCATCCAAACTTCAACCTGTAAGAAGCAAAAAATGTTTTCCCTTTCGGGCTGGTTAACTCAATTCTAGCACCACACCCTGTTTTAGATTTGGATCCATCAAACGTGAGGGTCCATAACTGATTATGAGCTAGGGTTGATCTCTTTGAGCTTGTTGTGGGTGCTTGGATAAGATGAACCATAGGTGGGGCCACTTGATCTTTTACATCAAATATTGAGAATGGGTGTTCAATAGGTTCATCAGGTGCAATATCTAATTCCCGCTCATATATATTATGTAATCCTAGGGTATCTTTCTAACAATTATATATATCTTTCATTAACCACTTGGGTCTTGGTATACTTGTGAGTACAGGGGTATCAAACAAACCCTGGGGTTGTTCAACACAACTATGTTGGTCTGGTATTATGACCAAGGTAAGTTCAATTTGAGGAAGAACCTCCTCTGAAGGTATATTATCCCTGGTTAACATTATTGCATTTTTGGCTTCGAATGAGAAGTGATTGGAAATGGTCTCAAGGTGACTTGGGCTAGTTTCTTCAGTTTGGAAAACATGATTTAGAACACTGATGCAAGGTTGGCAGGTCAATTTTGAATGATTTTGGCAATGTACTCTGCACCAATTTGGGAGTAGAAGACTCCACAAATTGATATCTTCCCCTAAGACCAGCTAATCCTGTTGCAACTTCTTGATCAATACCTGTTAGTTTACACTAGTCATGGGATTAGGGAATTCTTGCATTGACAAATCATTAGAATCAAGAACTAAAAGAGTCATAATTTCCTCTCTTTTATAAACCCCTAGCTTGGTTTCAAAATAAGCTACCTCGTTGGGACAGTCATACTCAGTGATGATATGTTTGAAGCGGGGTTCACTCTCAATCCTAATCTACGTAGGCATTCCCCTCCATGGTAGCCACATATGTGAAAAGTTGAGGGAAAGATACCCCCCTATACTCTTCATTAGATCTCTGCTCAAAAGCATACCGTAAGTCTCAGGAATGTCTGCTACCTGAATATCCATATTGGTTAGAATCCTAGTGTCAGACCCTACTTGAACATGTATATTTCTCAATTCTCCAATGACATTAACCTCTAATTTATCAAGTTGGATGAACTTCTTGTTTGTTTGGACAGGATTCAATCCCAATTTCCTGCATACAGAAAATGGAATTACATTACCAGAAGCCCCTAAATCTAGCAGACAATTGTGCAGATTCTTCCCATAGATCCTCAAACTTAAAAGAAATGGTGGGGTCCCTATCTTGTTTCTAAACAAAGCTGCATTCATGTCCGCAGTGGGTGCCACCTTGGTTTTCCCTTTTGATTTATCAGCTTCTTCCAAAACTTTCAACACTATATCTCATTGGGAAGGGCACCATTTTAGGATGTCAAAGTATGATAAAGTATTTTTCTATTTTTGTATCTTAGAAACAATATCAAATTCTGTGTTATAACTTGCACTATATTTGAAAACACTAGATGAATTACCTTTGTAAGGGAAGTCAAACAAACCCTTCGGTGGAGGAGGGTTGTTATCAGCACTATGATTCAGAGGCATCATGTGGTTAGGTGGTGCTGATGTAGTGAACAAACCCTTATTCTAGTTTCTTAGGAAGTGTCCTCCCTTTGTCTGAAAGGCTTGGGAATCATACACATTTTCCTCTGGTTCATTCTCATTCTGCATTGGGAATAAAGGTTCTTCAAAGAGGTCATAAGCCATTGTTGTATCCACTAAGCCACCTCCTTTATTTGAATTCCCTTGGAACATTTGGGCATCCTCCTATACCATCTTCATGACCTTCTCCATTTCAAGACAGTTCACCTCGGAATGAGTTGCAGTATCATGCAACCTGCACCAGTTAGTCATAAAATTGAGGTCAGCCACATTCGTAGTATGTGACCTATCCTCATTAGCTTTTATAATTGTGAGAAACCCCACCATTGTTTGGCCCTATGTTCCATTGTCTATTGTTATTAGGCCTCTGGTTATATCCTCTATTCTAATTTTGATAGCCTTGGTTAGGGAAGTTTTGGCCTTGATAATTCCTCTAGCTATGATTGTTGTTGTTCAGATAATTACCTTGATTATTATTACTCTAATTAGGGTAGTTACCTTGATTAGTATAATTGCCTTGGTTCTGAGAAGGGTTTAGTTTAAGCTGAGCCATGTCATTTGTGACTTGGGACAGATTTTTCTTTAAGGTCTCCACCTCGTTTGTGAGTTGAACTATCCTTTCACTCTTAGCATTTTTAGGAACAGGTGGCTGACTGACAGGATTTGGTATTCTAGCTTGATTATGATGACCATGTGGACTGTGATGAGCATGTGATTGTTGAGAGAAGTCAGGAGCCCCATTGGAAAAGAATGGAATAGGAGATTGAGTCTGTAACTCAGATATAGGTCCGTAATGGGAAGGAGAGATCCCTGGGACAATATTGAATAAAGGGATTGGATTAGGCATCTAATACCCCATAGAAGGAAAACCTCCTCCCAAGTTCCCTTGTTGAGAGCTAGTTTGTTGTTATAGCTTGATGGCTAGATGATAAACTTTAGACAGAGAATCAATATCTGTCGGCTGATAAGTACTTTGTAGGAACAAGCCAAGCAAAGGGTCTATAACTCTAAAATATGCCTGAATGGCACTATTCTTAGCAACTAGATAGGGGTCCTGCAATCTCCTATACATTCATTGAAACCTTGTATTGAACAATGGCAGTGATTCACATGGCTCCTTCCTAATAGTAGCAAATTGATGGAACAAAATGGCTAGATCCACATAAACTCTAAACTGATTGATGAAAGCATTCTCTAGATCTATCTAGCTCAGAATGGAACCTTGTGGAAGATTTAGGTACCAGTTGTACGCCATATCCCCTAAGGAATAAGGGAGCAACCTACAAACCACATCATGGTGAGCTATCTAGGCTCTGGTACAAGCGTCCTTAAAAGATTGTATGTGCTTCTCAGCACTCCTTGATTCACCATGAATGTATTTGGGACAAAATTTCTCAGGATTCTTAGGCATATCATGAAAGCCTCCAGGAATAGTCCCCAATGGAGGGGGATTATTCACAAAATATTCTATTGGTGGCAGTGGTGGAGGTTGAGCCAGCTGTTGGATGGGCTGAACCAACTGTAATGGCAATTGAGGTGGATTTGGTGGTGGATTCACGGGTATCCACCAGGGTATTGGTGAAAATCCTAGTGGAGTGAGTGGAGCTAACAAGGGTGGTATAATGGCTGCCCTGTGAATCTTGTGTCTCGTTGGGGTCTTGAGTTCTATCAAAGGTGGTGGGTTTTTAGTTGATCGAAGAACTCTATGGGACCTCTCTAGTGAAAAAAACCCAATATTATCTAGTTTTCTCTTTTTCCCTCCTTCTAGCACCAAAACTGTTGATGTGCCAAATTGGCCCACAACATGCAGGTAAGATAAAAGTGAAAGTATCTCACCTCTCCTAAAAAAGATAATCAGTAATCAAACTAATCACCTCCCAAGGTCTTTGATGTTGGTTCACAACGTTGTTGTTTAATAAAGTGGTCAATATGGTTGTAATGTTCAAGGGGCTTGCTAGTTTTGAGCTTCTGGATTGTTGCAAGATTAAACATCTATTTAAACCTACTTTAACCAAGGGTTTTAAAGAAATAGGAAAATATAGATCAAGGTTCTCAAACTAAAAAGAATTTTGATTCATTCAAATAATCAAACTTGTTACCTTCCAAGGAATTCCAAAACTAGAACTATAGAATAAAATTAACTTGTGATTGATACAAATTTTCATTCATTCACAATGCAAACTTTAACAGTAGATTGTAAATCATCATTCAAACAAAACATAAGATAAAATTTTATTCCTTGAGAGCTTTTCAAATCAAAATGATTAACCAAAAATGAATACCATTCTAGAGAATAGTATAAAGAAGGTTTAAATTTGGCTGATCCTATTGTTAATGAAATAGATAAACAACATTTACAAATCTGGCAAGATCACCAGTGTACAAAAACCCATGTCTTTAAGCTATCTCCATCTATGCTAAGAAAATCAAGAAGATACATCACCTCTTCCTTGGAACTGTAAAAAAAAAATGTCTAACTTCCTTCAAAACCCTAACTCACTTTTTTACCTTCGTTCTACTACCTTCTAAATCTCCCATCTTGCTAACTAACCTGCTAACTCTTCTAACTTATCTAACCCTTATAAAAGATCTTTTGTAGCTCCAAAGAAAGATCCCTTACAAAGAGGTGAAAATACCATATTTATAAAACACGTCTGAATGCGCCGACCCTCGTTTAGGGTTTACAATGAGTTGGTTACAGAACACGTCAGCCCTAGAAGAGTTTGAAATGAAGTCAAACATGCATTAAATGCAAGGGCACTGACCAAAGGCAAGAAACAAACCAAAATGTGTGAAGAAGAGGAAAAGAAAAATGATGAGGAAGCATAAATTTTGACATAGCTTTGCATTAACTGCTTCCTCCACGTCACCCATACCCTACTCCATTATGGCCTTCGTCATCAAGAACATCCTTTGCAAGCTATCCTCAAGTGACATAAGTGAAACCCTAGTTCGTCATTCAATGGCATTGATATTATTCTTTAGATCTATCTCATCATATTGTCCCAGTCTCTCTTAGCCACTCCAACTGCTGCCTTGTAGACTTAGCCTGCATTCATCAAACACCAATGTGAGAATTCAATTGTTGATAACATTTCATCAAAATGTTAGCTTAAAATGATGATAAAAACCATTAAATTAGCCATTCCATCAAAAAATGAACATAAGTAGCATACAACAGTGAAATTTACCAAATTAAGGCATGGAAATGGAATAATTCATCATTAGATTTATCAACTTTACCAAATTTCTTTGCTTCATAGCACCTCCCAAAAAATTCAGAAAAGTTTGGCTGGACTGGATTTCTGCGGATGACTTAGAACATTGCACTTTGGGAAAACTGAAGGATACTGGGAAAATTTGGTCAAGATGGAGCATTCCGAAGTAGGCATAAGGTATACCAAGAGATCACTCGAATGAAGAAGGAATGCATCTATCATTGAAATTCATCAAAATAAGAAAAGAATATCAGGCATTCATCCCTAGATTTACCAATTTTATCCAACTTCCTAAATTACACAAGGCACAGGAAAGAATTCAGAAAAATCTAGCCAAACTAGATTTTTGCAGAGGGCGCAAAACTCTAAACTCATAGCACACTTTCGGGAAGCTGAAGAGATCTGGAAAAATCCGGTCAGATAGGAAAATATTGAACTTGACCAAAACCCCGAACACTAGCCACGACTTCACTCAAATTGACCAAAGGTCACAAATTTGAGGACCCCTGGGCACGGAAGTCATTTAACACGGTCCTATTGATGGCGATTTTGGCACCACAACAATGCAAAAAAAATATTGCTATTTTGCTTCTCCTGAAAGAGAAAGGCAACACGTGGATGCCTTAGCTCCCAAGGTCTTTGTAGTTGGGTCTCAATTGTATTGATGTTACTCAGTGGTCAATGCAATAGTAATATTCAAGGGGCCTACTAGTGTTAAGCTTCTGGATTGTTCTAAGATCAAGCATGAAATGAAACCTACTTTAACTGGGGTTTTAAAGAAACAACAAAAGATAGATCAGGGTTTTGAAATAGAAAAGAACAACAGTTCATCCAATCTCAACCAGACTGGTTAACTTTAAGGAATTTTAAACCAAAACTGTAGAACAAGATGAGCTTGTGATTGACACACAACCTATTTCATTCATAGTGCTAATTCACATAACAGATTCTTAATTATCATTCAAATAAAATACAAAATAATATTTCATTCCTTGAAGACTTCACAAATCAAATGATCAATTTAAGAAAAATATCATTTAGGAACACAACATGAAGTAGATTAAACTCTGATTGCTTCTATTGTTATTAAAATAGATAAACAATGTTTACAAGGCAGGCACAATCACCAGTGTATAGAGAATTTGAGGCTCTAGATTGTTTCCAACTACACTAAGAGAACTCAGAAAACACATTACAGTTTATACTAAAATCTTACTGCTAACCAAGAAGACAAGAGAAGCTCCCATTACTGAGAATTGAGATATAACTCTATCTTCTTCTGTTAACTCACTAACTCTCAACAGTTCTAACTCCAAAATGGTTCTCAGTCTAAAAGTTATCTAAATCTAGAAGTTCTAATCTAGAAGTGCTCTATCTACTTTTTTTCTAACCTTTACAAAGAGGCAAGAATGCCTTATATATAGAATGCATCAAAAGAATGCACTGTCCCTCTGTACTAGGGTTTACAAAATATCTCAGACTATAGGAGAGTCAGCTCTTAGATCTTTTTGAGGAAAGTCAAAACTGCATTCAATGTGAATCCTTGTTGTCCATTCTGATGAAGGATTCCTACTCGCAGGAGAAGTCTTTTTTAGATCTTTTGACAACTGCAACATTAACTTTCCTTCGTGCATGTCCATCTTCAAACTCTGTTGGGGCGCCTTGAATGCTCAGAATATCCTCATCAATGCTGATCTACCTCTTTGCCAGTAGTCACCATAGTTGTCCCTCTGAGTCACAATTTCTTCCTTCCCTCGGCCTTTCTTGCTGTTTTGGGACTTCTCTGTAGGTTGACCATTCTTCTGGAAATGCCATCAAGGCTTCTTGCAGATCTAAACATTTCACCCAAGCTAATCCATCACCACCTCTTTCTTAGAAAGAGTCCATCTGGTTTGCATTCTGTTGGCCTTCTTTCCCAAAAATAGTCAATTGGTCAAAGGGACTGATGAATCACTCTTTGGCTTTTTCTAATTGGCTGGGCATATGCCAAGCAAGCTCCTCAGGCAGTCAAAGGTGGTCCGATCAACATCGCATGTCGGTGAGACACCATGGTGTCTCCCCGATACGATCTCATCCTTCAGCAGTCATCGAGGTAACATGGGACATTCGGTGAGACCCTTTGGCGAGCTATGAGGGTCATACCAAGCTCCAAAAGAACATCGGAAAGATAGCCACTCATCGATAAGACATCATAGCGATGATATCCCTCTCTTTGGCTCAGAGTTCATTTTCCTTTCAGCAAGACTTCTTAATCATCCCAAGGTTATGGTGATCCCCCATGGTTATATTGATATCTATTTTCATTTGTGAGCCTACCGCTATCGGCAAGACTTCAGCCTATCGACAAGACCACATGGCGAAGTCCTCATTTTCTTTGGAGTCTCCCCAACATTCTCCTTATCTTGTGGTGGGCTGACTTCATTGTTTCAGTGAGACTTCACTGGGTTGGGGAGACCTTATCCCGAGCTCCTATTCTCTCACCGAGCCCTCCTTTCTGTCAGCGAGACCATCACTTGTTGCTATGACCTTACAGTGAAGTCCTTCATTCACTCAGAGTCTTCCCGACCTCTTCCTGTCCTCAACAAGCCCCAACCTTCTTGTTTCGATGTGACCTTCACCCTTCGCCAAGACCTCAGGGTGAAAGCATGATCCTTTGGCGAGCTATACTGTCACCAAAACCTCGTTGTATTCATACCAAAGTGCTTTCTCTCACCCCAAATGTGTCACCGAGACTCCTACATTTTGCTGAGACCTCTTGGCACATGCATTTCCTCTCTGTGAGCTCCTTTTCCTTCGCTGAGACACCTTGGAGTCGCCTAGACATTTCATCGAGTGCTCTTTATTCTTCTGGAGTCTCCCCGATTTCCTTTGCTTCAGTGAGCTCGGCCTTTTCGGTGTGACCTCACCTTTTTGGCTAGACATTATGCCGAAGGAATCACCTTTGGTGACCCTTTCATTTTGTTGAGACCTTTCTATAGTCATGCCAACATGGGCTCCTTTGTTTCACATATGTCACTGTAGCGTCCTCTTGTCGGGGAGATGTCCTGCAGACATCTTATGTCTCGGAAAAAGCCTTCAGAAATCCATTCTATTTCTGTGACATATCTCATCGGTGAGACATTACGCTGAATGCCCACACTCTCTCCGAAGACACCTTTGTAGGTGAGATTGCACCCACTCGCTGTGACATCTCTGAGGTCTTGCCGACTGTTGCCTTAGGTGATTTCCATGACCAAATGGACTAGGAGAATGTATTCTAGCTGAGCTCTCTTAACAAATACCATCCTACATGTGATTTAATCCTACATTCAATGAAGAAAACCATAATGAAGATCACAAGGATAGAAGTTAAATAATCAAAAACACCATTGAAACGAATCCCATGCCAGCAGGGTGCAGTTAAATTTTCAAACAAAATGATCATAAGCAGTTCGGGTTTTAGGTCGGCCCATGGAATCAAAGCTAGGGAGGAATCCTAGAGAATTTTGAGTCAGGTGGATTCCAGCAGAATAGACATGAAACACCCATTAGAAACCCAATCTAATCATTATCAAACTTGGAATAGCACGTGAGATCCTCAAAAATAGCATAAAGGAAACATAAAATGCATCATTATTCATTAGCTAGTCTTGTTATTGCAAACTTCTCCACACTACCTTAGATTCCAGAGAAATCCACATCGGCCTAATTTCAGCAAGAAGAGAACATTCTGAAAAATCTGGGAAAAATAGGGGATGACGGATTTTGGGAAAATCCAAAGGAGGCAGAAAACTGCGAAAAAGAAGACATTCCAATAAACCCAGAACAAACAAGGAACAACAGATTTCCAGAAAATCCAGTCCTGAAGGAAATCCGTGAAAAAGATAGCACCTAGACAAAGTTCGAGTAGGATTTGGGAAAATCCAGAGGGGTGGAAAATCCCGAACCCTGGAGAAAACCCGAATTCCAACTAAGGAAAAACCAAAAACCAAAGGCAAAGAAAGGAAAAGAAAGGGGGACCCGTTTTGTTCCAACTCAAAATGGGGTGGTTATGGAAGGCATAACATGTCCTCCTACAAATATTCTTCAAATCCTAGGCTCAATCGAAAGCAAAAAAAGATGAGATGGTGACGCCCTAGGCATGGAACCCTAGATTTTAACCATGAATGCACAGGGCTAGCCATGAAATGCCCAAACACACAGGAATTCAAAATCCAAGCAAGACCATAACATTCTAAAGCACAACAAGATGAACATCTCAACTCAGGAGAATGCAAATGATGACACAAAATGGAAAAAATTTCAAAAAACAACCAAGTTTGGAAATTCTACGGCCACACGGAAATTTGGAAAAATCTGGCTCAGGCGGAATTCCATGAAGGCCAAAAATTCTGAATCGCAGTGTAAAACAGGCCAGGTTGGATTCTAAACACAATTTGGGAAAATCCGGATGGGGTGGAAAATCTTGAACCTAACCAAAACCTCAAACAACAGCAAGAAACCAGAGTTCGAAAGAAGTTCTGGAAAATCCGAATGGACAGGAAAATCCTGAACCAAGGTAAAAACCTGAACTTTGCCCAAAAACACTAGATTTTCAATATGCAACTTGGGAAAAACACTTGGGAAAGCAAGATAAACATATTAAGCACATGCCAAGGCAAACAAAAACCTGAAAAATTGAAGGGGAAAAGCACAAAGAGCGAAAGCAAAAGAGGGTCCCATTTTAATCAAATTTAAAAAATGGGGGGGTTATGCAAAGCATAACAGGTTGATCATACCCGAAAGAAGACATCCCTAGTAATATATCCATATCATCTTGTGTATAGCTTTAAGCGTGTGTTCCTTGTCAAATTGAGTATTCCCACTCTCTAGTTTATTAATGAGTATTACGAGCAAGGAGAGCGTTTAGAGGCTCATCTGGCTGAATTTTTGTAGTTGGAAGTGAAGAGGGATGCAACCTTGGAAAACTTTTCCAAACACCAAGGCACTGTCAAGAGGTGGTTTGATTGTAAGGCTAAGGTCAAATCCTTTAGGATTTTAGACCTAGTCCTGTATTGGGATGACACATGAAAAGAAAGGGGAACACAACAAATTTGACAAATTGTGGCTTGGCCTCTACAAAATCTCTAAAATTCTAGGAGATAATATTTTTTGGCTCAAGACTCTCACTGGAGAAGATGACCCATTGTCATTCAATGGGAAACATTTGAGGCATTATTTCCTTTCTTGAGCTATTTCCAACTCATCCCTCTATATAGTTGGAGTAGGTGTTTTCATTCTATTGATTTGTGTATGTTGTTTGTTTTGGTTAGTTTAGGTGGTTTTGCTTGTTGTCTTTATTTTGGCTTTGAGGTTTCTCTGCTATTTGGTTTGGGGAAGTGTCAAACTTGCACAATTTATCTAGGACTATTCTAAGTATTTATTTTACAAACTTTAATTATTTCTCTGGATGGGTTGGTAGAAGTCCTTTATTCAATGTCACATGTGCTAAATGCTTAAAGTGGATAGGTCATTGGATTAAGTTAGTTACAGAATGTGCTTGAATCTTACATCTACACACATCTTAACAATCCTAAGGTTGTTGTAGGTTCCTTGTGAGGTCTGGTTAAGTGAAAAATCTTATTTCTACTTTAGTGCCACTATGATTCTCAGCCCTGAGTGTGAACTTCATTATTCACGAGTTGAAATGAAAAGAAGTGAAAAGAAAAGAATATTAGAAAGAAAAGAAAAGAAAAGAAAAGAATTAAAAATCATAAGTCAATTCAACTTATTAGGAGGATTTGAATATCTCTACCAGGGCTATGGATGCCTGGCTGGCAGTAGAGTAATATTCAAGAGAATCACATCGATAACCTCATTGGGGATATGGGCGCCTGATTGGCAGTGAGGCTCTATCCAGGTTGCTTTTGAAGTTAGAATCCCTATGTAGCTTAACATGACTAAACTTGGTTTCTTTGCAGCAGATAAGGGAGGGAAATGAATACATCTGCACACACTGGGATTTCCACCACATGAAGCACTCCCTTCTTCATTGATTTTGAGACTTTAGTTTTTGAGTTAACCTGATGCAAGGATTGAAACCAAAAGTTCTGGGTTCTTGATTCCATTTTTTCATTGAAATTCTCTAGATAATTTACCAATAGAGTCACCATTTGTTGTGCACTTTTGCACACATGCTCCACCGGAGGTGGGGACCCTCTTTTTGCTTTATTTTTTTCCCTATTTTACTGTAGGTTTTAGCTTTTCCCCTTAAGGGATGGGTTCCTCTAGTTTTGAGTCTGCTTCACCAGGGCTAATTCATGACTTATCTGCACTTTTGGTGCCTTCATTTGCAACATTTTTATCTCATAGGTGCCTTAGACTTCAAATATTTGAGTAAAATTGGCTAAGGTCTTGAAACTATGCGAAGTTGGATAAGTTTTGAGAAATCCGTCCCTTGTAGAATTTTATGAAGGGATGTTCTTTCAGAGAATCCGCCCATAGGTGGATTCCCTGAAAGTCTATCTATTTGGAGAATCCGTCACCAAGTAGATTCCCTGAAGGTTGGTCTACTCAAAGAATCCGGCCCCTATCTGATTTTCCGAATCTGCATGCCCATCGTATTTATGAAGGTTCGAAGTGTCATATCACTACATTTATAATTTTTTAGTCATCATACCTGGGGGTTTACTTAATGTCACATTTGGGGATTATTAAGTTATTTTTTCACTTTTATTCCTCATTTTGTATTGTTCCCGATTATGAAAACCCCGTTCCTTCTCCACGTTCGACATTGGTGATTTAGGGTGATTGCATTTAGGGACTTCTCATCGATCTCCAAGGTGCATTTTGTCTACTGGTTGTTTTCTCTCCATTTGAAAGGTAGGGGTTTTGAATTACCCTCATTTTCATTTGATTTTGTAATGATTCTAGTAATTCAGTGATGTGCATGTCCTTGGTTTACCTCTTCATTGTCACATTGTGTGGGTCGTTTGCTTTGGTTTACTTGCTCGTACTTGGTTTTCTTGGAATTTGATGTTGAATGGTGGATTTTGGGGGTGTTCATGATTCCCTTTTATGATTTCTTGGCATCCAATTGAGTTTGTTCAAACTAGGGCATCATTCCTCCATTAGGGTTTCCCCTTTTCGACTTGCATTGGCTAGATTGCACTTGGATTGCTTGAATTTTTGGCATGTATGTTGGATTCTTGATACTGCTCGTGGTGTCCCTTGAGTTTTTTGTGCATTCCTTCACATTTAATTAGGCTAGGGCATTGTGGTTTTGAGATTTGAGATTGTTGTTGCTAGGGAGTGATGGTTCTATGAGGCTAGGATTTGAATTTAAGTCTTTAAAAAGCTTGTGTTTACATTTGAATTAGTTTGTTTTGGCTAATATGATGAATTTAGTGCAAAAATTGATTGTGTTTCATGCCCTAGTTCTAATTTTTCTAGTTTGGTGAATGAGAGGGTGCTTCATGATGAGATTTGAAGTAGAAATCTTTAGGTGTTGCAGGTTGTGCTTGGACTATTTCCTAGGGTTTGTATTTGTATCATAATTTAAGTTGGGATGCATGGATTCAGACTTGGGTTTTCGAAGGATGTGTGTAGCCAAAAAGTGTATACATTGCTTGATTTGGAAATAATTAATGATAAATTGGACTTAATGAGATCTTGATTTGGTGTTGTGAAGTGTTTTCCACATCCATGCTAGGTCTTGGACCCTTGCAAATTGAATAAAATGCATTTATTGATGTCTTGTAAAGGTGTTGTAAGGTGTTGTAACACATCTTCATGCTTTTCTAGGACCATAATATTATAATTCACCTAAATAACCTTACCAAGACCTATTTCAAAGTGTTGTAAAGTCTTGTAACAAAATTTCATACTTTCCTAGGCTTTCATCAATATTTACACCTTTCTTATGCTTTAAATGGCCCCTTTATGCACTTACATGCCTTAGTTAAGTGTCTTGTTGAAGAAGAACCTGATAAACAAAATTTATTACATCTTAATCTCTAACATCCACTCAAAATTTCCTAGGTTGACTAAGTCCCCACCTTGGGTGACTTAGTCCCATGTGGCATAAAAATCAAAATTAATTCAAATTTCTTTCGAGTTTTTATTCTTTAAGAACTAAGGTCGGCCTGTGATGAGGTATTTTCAGGAATTTAGGAATAATTATGTATAAATAAGGGGTTTTCCACTCATTTTTCACTCTCCTAACTCATCTTAAGTCATAACTCACTATCCTTCATCACTCATCATGTTCTCAAGTCAAGCAGGCTAGGTTTTTATGATTGCAAGTCATCAAGATAGCCTCCAAGGATATTCAAGGGAAAATTCTTCATGTTTTGCTACAGAAAATCAAGATCAAACATCACGGGAAGGTAATAAACTCCATTATTGGATGTTTCATTCCATTCTTTCATCATTTTGTTTTAATTACCTAAAAGGGGTTTGACCAAGGCAAACCTCCATGCCCTAACATTCAACATTTCTTCTTCTCTTCTTATGTGTGTTGGAATTAGGGAACACTAAGAGGGGGAGGTGAATCAGTGTTCAACAATATTTAACATCATCAATATGATCTTTAAACCACTTATAACATTCAAGCAAGAGAAAGATGCAAACACATAAAGCAATCATCCACAACACCATAACACAAGGATATTTACGTTGAAACCTTGTTAGGGGAAAAACCATGGTGGAGGTCAATCCACAATTTGAGTACTCAAATATAAGTGTTTTACAAAATGGGAATGCACTTGCATTCAGGCACACTACCTAGAGCTCACTGCTCAAAATTAGGAAGGGTCACTACCTTACAAAAGATCTGGATTAAATCAAAAGGTTAAAATGAGAAAGTAGCATCTGCAAATGCTTGGTTATAGTTTTGGTTAGACTCATAAATCAAATTATGGACCTTCTCTCTGATTTTTCACTTCGCTCTATTTTGCCTCAACTCACTTCACAAAATCCTCTTTTACACAAGTGAAACTATGCATAATCACTCTACAACCCTTCTAATATTCACAATATACATCAACACACTTTGAACACACACCAAAATGAATTAACTGGTCTCTTATATATATCCGCTACCAAGGATTTAATCACTTCATGTCGGCTTCAATAAAATAGAAAGTATTTTCCAACTGTTGGCTCAAATCATAAATTATTTTCAATGTGCACCATCCAAAGTCGGCCACAACATAGTGAGGACCCAAAAAAAATCTACAAACTTGAAAATACCTTAAATAATTTCACCTCGAACATCCGCAACACAATACATTTACTTAGTCGACCTTCATATAGTATGAACATAAAATCAAATGATTGGATCTTCTAACTCATACACCACTTGATGCAACAACACAAAAATTGAGAATAAGACATTCCAGATACTTAATGACCTTCCCTGAGATCCACAACCAAAACTGATAAGTTGGTAATGCATATGGATCGACAAACTCAAATTCAGTCGGATACCCTGTTCTTCACTTTGTCTTCCGGTATGATCAAATACTGACATATGGATTGGACCAATGACTTAGGTTTCCATCAATGATAACACCAGAAGCCATATGCAAACAATCTCCCCCTTTGGAATTGATGGCAACACTTAGTGAAAAATGACTAAGTGTCAAAACCTTCAAAACTCTAAAAAACCATAGCTGACAAAACTCCCCCTAAGTTTGATAAGGAATTTTTTACAGTACTCTCTCCCCCTTTGACATTAATGAAAAAAAGATAATAATTTTTTTTTCTTTCTCCCCCTATGAAGTGTAACCAAAAACTTAAGCAAAAACTGATTCAAAAATTTGAAGATATACATCTACTATTTGAAGATTATTTTGTATTTTTCCTTCATCTCCGAAAGATACTTCTTCCATGCTTCTATTGCAATCCCGATGATAATGGTCATGTTGTTGTTTTCAAATGTCTGGTTTATAATTTTGATGAGGGATTCTAGAATGGTGAAGGCTTCTTCTAATTTCTCTCCTTTCCTCAGTATTTCAATAAACTATTCCAGCCTTCATTCTGTTATGTCCTTCACTTTCCAAAAGGTGTCAACAATCTTGTTCCTAGTGTTCTAAACATTTGTATGCTCTGTCTATAATTCCTGAATTCTTTTCTTAATTGCACCAACAACATCCTGAGACATGTTAAAATTTTGTCCAATACTATTCAACTCTATTTCAATTTTTTCTAGCTTCTCTTTGTACTTGTTGATTGGATAAGGCCATCAAAGACAATGGTTGTAAATGTTGTTTGTTGTGCTTATGAATTGCCTTAATTGATTCATGTGCCTTTTTAGTTTGGTAAGTGACAATCTATATTGCTTCTTCAAGTGTAGAATTATTTCTCCTTCTTCCTTGTTTTGAGACTCAGATTCCATGATTTCCTTGATGCATTCAATCGTCTCTTCTAGTAATGTATTTTGCAAACTCTCCAAATTAATATGAGTGTGCACAAAATGAGCACTTAGTACACTTAAGATCATGTCCTGCTCATATGAAGGTCTAATAGACCACATGTTTGCTATTTTCTGCATTCCATCTTTCTCATGAATAAGTTGCAATAGCTCTTCTTTGGTTAAATCACCTTTTCCTTCACTTTCTTCTAAAATTTCCTTTTCTTGTTCTAGTTCAGCTATTTCCAGTTCTTTTCCTTAGGTGTCCTCAGTTTCCTTATCATATTCCTCATCTGGTATGTCCACAATCACTTGTTCTTTTCCTTTCACTTCAACTCTTGGGGTTTTTTTATGTTGGTGGAGTACAGACAACAATTTCTTTTGATTTTTTCTTCTTTCTTTCCATCTCACTGGAGAAGGAACCAACCTCAAGTGCTCTTACCGGAATGGAAATAACAATTGAACTAAAATTTCCTAGCAAACCTTTGAACAAAATTTCATATTCTTGATCACAGTTTTCTAGATTGTTAGAATGTATGTAAATCTACTTGTAAATTGGTTCACTCTCTTCCCATATTACATTGTTGATTAGGGGCAAGCAATTTAGAAAATACATCACAAGACATATAACCAAAGTACCAAACCTGAAGGGGTAACCTGTCATCTTTGTCAGTTGTACATTCTCCATCAGTTGATCTTTCAGTAATCTACAAAGATGAAAATCCTCATCTTCCATTATCATCTTGTGTGAAGTGTAAACAACACCTGCCGAAGTTGCACCATCTTTGTTTCTAAAAAATATTTTATAGGATACTCCATGTGCAATGTACCTTGTTAATGAATATTTAATTGTGGATATTTTCAGTGCCCTTTGATCTCTAGTTACTCTAGTTAGGGTTTCAACTTCCTTATTTAGAATTGACTTCTTTCTCAACACATCCTCGACTTTGGATAACCTAGTTACAACTACAATCACTTCTTTCGAGATATGGTAGGGTTTTTCCAGAGTTAGAATATCATCACTCAATTTGTTCAGAATAAACTCAATGATTTATGTGTTCTTGAAATAGGGAAATTCACTCCAAATATCCAAGCTTTTTTGTTTTGCTTCTTTCAACCATTTCAATTCATCGAGTGACAACATGTTTCTTACAGCTCTAATATTCTCACTACTATACTCATCCAGGTTTATCATTCCTTTGATTTGTTCCATTTTACCTTTCGTACTCATGACTTGATTCTTTAAAAAAAAATGGAAATTCTTCAATACAACAAAAGTATCTGATGGATTAGGGTTTTGTTGCCGAATTGACTTCATGCTTTCAAAACTTTGTTTGCAGAGTGCTCTCCTTGCTTTTTTTTTCTTTGGTACAAAGTGGAAAATGAGGGTTTTAACTTTCCTTTTTATAACTCACACACCTAACCTTTTCTTGTAATAAATGCTTTTTCCCTAACTTATATGGATGCCTTGTTTTCTCAGTCATCAAACAAGAAAACTTCTATGGACCTTCAACTTAGCATAATATCCTTTCCAACTGATTCCATAGCATCTGTAGATCATCAATTTATCCACTGCACTCATCCACATCCCGGTGTTAATTACCAGCAGGGGGTTTAAAGGATTTTATTGATAGCTCCCCTTAGGCCAATTGTTTGAAATCAATTCCTGTAGAAATTACCAGTTCTGGTGTTGGCTCCTTTCTTGCAAAAAACTCACTCTTTCTTACCCATGTCTTCTTCATCTAATCTCTTATTTCATCCACAATCACTTTCCATTTTCCTTTGTCATCTTTCTAAGTATTTCTTCCTTTGTATGCCAAACTTCTTCTATCCATATTTTTGTTTATGCATAATCTTGCAATGTGACCATATTTTTTGTTATTGTAACACACAACATTTCCTTGTCCAGACCAGTCATTCCATTGATTTCTTCTTGATCTGCACGGGTTAGCAATATGCCTAAATCTTCCATAGGTATAACATTTAACATTCCTTCTATTAATAGAGTTGTTTGAAATATTTATGCATTCAATTGACTTATGACCAGACTTATTGCAATTGAAGCACTGACTAGAGAATGATGAATCTCTTGATTTCATTTTACTCCTACACTGAGCAGCCATATGACCAAATTTATTGCAAGAAAAATAGTATCCATTAAAATTTTGAGCATTAGGTTGTCTTACCGGATGCCTTTTTTCTTTGTTCATCTGATTTTCTTGCCTAAAATTCCTTTATCTAGATCCAAAACTTTCTCCTTTCTCATATCCAAGGCCTCACTTGTCATTTTCATTATTTTTTCCTTGAGTTAGCTCATCAAGCTTAACTGAGCTAATATTGAACTTCTCCTTGTATTCATTTTTAGTAGCAAGTTCATCCTTGAGAATAACATTCTATCTTTCAAGCTCTTGTTCATTGTCTCTAGATTGTTGCAGTTCAATCTCCAACTGAATGAATTCTCCATTAATTCTACTGCATTCATCAGATATTTATTTTAGGGATTGTGAAAGGTTCTCCTCATTGTTCTTTCTTTCTTCAATCTCCTTAATCAGCTTCATCACCATAGATTCCATCTCATGCTTTATGGTAGAATTTTCTTTTGCAAGATTTTCACATTCTTCAATTATTTCCTTCAAGGTTTGATTCAGGTGATCATCATCCATGTTTTTTCTCTCTTTTTTCTTAATCTGATAACATAGATCCTTTCTCTTCTCCCTAGATTTAATAATCTAATCCTTCAACTTTTGAATGAATTTCTCAACATCCTTAATACTTTCTTTCAATTCCCAGACTTTTGCTTTAGACTGATCAAGATCATCAAGTGCCACCACAAGCTACTACTTAAGACTTCCAGAGTCCATTACATTCCAAGATCCACCTCAAGCTATTAAACTTCATCCGAGGAACTTAGCTCTGATACCAATTGTTGGAATCAAGAAACACTGAGAGGGAGGGGTGAATCAGTGTTCAACAATATTTAATATCATCAATATGATCTGTAAACCACTTATAACATCCAACCAAGAGAAAGATGCAAACACATAAAGCAATCATCCACAAAACCATAACACAAGGATTTTTATGTGGAAACCCTATTAGGGGAAAAACCATGGTGGAGGTTAATCCACAATTTGAGTACTCAAATATAAGTGTTTTACAAAATGGGAATGCACTTACACATTTAGGCACACTACCTAGAGCTCACTACTCAAAATTAGGAAGGCTCACTTCCTTAAAATATTTGGATTACATAAAAAGGTTGAACTAAGAAAGTAGCATCTACAATGCTTGGTTACAGTTCTGATTAGGCTCATAAATTATATTATGAACCTTCTGTCTGATTCTACACTTCGCTCTGTTTTTCCTCAACTCACTTCACAAAATCCTCTTCTGCACAAGTGAAACTATGCATAATCACTTTGCAACACTTTTGATATTCAAAATATACATCAACACACTTTGAACACATGCCAAAATGAATTAACTGATCTCTTATATATATCCGCTACCAAGGACTTAATCGCTTCATGTCGGCTTCAATAAAATAGAAAGTATTTTCCAACTGTTAGCTCAAATCATAAATGATTTTCAACGTCCACCATCCAAAGTTGGCCACAACATAGTGAGGACCCAAAAAAAATCCACAAACCCAGAAATACCTCAAACATTTTTTCCTCAAACATCTGCAACATGCTACATTTACTTAGTCGGCCTTCATACACTGATGAACAAAAAATTGAATGACCAGGTCTCCTAACTCATACACCACTTGATGCGACAACATAAAAATTGAGAATAAGACATTCCAAATACCCATTGAACTTCCATGAGATCCACAACCAAAATTGATAAACTGGCAATGCATATGGATCAAAAAACTCAACTTCAGTCAGATACCTTGTTCTTCAATCTATCTTTTGGTATGGTCAAATACTGACATGTGAAGTGGATTATAGACTTAGGTTTCCATCAATGACAACACCAAAATCCATATGCCAACAGCGTGTTTGTAGATTTAGGACTTGTTAGCTCTCAAAAACGCAGGAAAAATACCTCAAGGAGTTGCCAATCTCTTGATACGTTTCAAGGTAATAGACAAGGCCAAAAGGTTTAGACGTTCTACTCTTCAGGTGCTGCCAGACCTAGGCGTGTGTACCTATAACAATGAATCAGACTTGACCAATGTTTATTCCTTTAAAGTGATTTACCCACAATGGAAAATAGGAGTGGATAAATGAGTTTTATATTGGTATAAATTGTATAAGCAATATCAAGGCTAAATCTAATGTGTTCATATGTAAAATTGAATGAAATTAAACAATGAATAGAAGAGACTAATGCCTTATTGGGTGTACGAAGTCAAATGAAAATATGAAATGAGTAACTTCTTTCTGGAAGATACCCAAATTGTTTGGCATACAATTTTAAGTTTATAACTGGTATAAACATGCAAGGATGTGACTACTGAGTTCTTCTTAATGATCCAAATGATTTTTTCTAATTACTATGACTCACTAAAAGGACTTAATCTTTCCTTGAAAGAACCAATTAATCCAATCATATAGATACAACAAGTGTGCACTGATAAACTAAAAAATATCCTTGATATATTAGTTTAAACAATTAGAAAACATCAACCTTGGAGACAACTTTAGCAATACTTTTAATTAATACAAGAAACAATTGAAACCAGAAAAATGTCATCACATCAAATAAATTTAATTGAAATCTCCATTATTTTAGACATGCATCATAGTCTCAAAATTCTCAACATTTTGTGTCCTACTGTATTTTTTTCTCCCTCCCTCTTTTTGCTGTCAAAAATGGGTTTTATATATTAGTATCATGAAGGGTGCGTCCATTCGTATTCAAATCTCGAGCAATTATTTCATTCGGGGCTTTTCAAATGTTCGCTAAACACCCGTTGAGATGTCTTGTAGTCATATCGACACTCTGAGTCCCTCCGACTACCACATATCATATATCGCTTTGGTGTTGTTGATGGTGTTTTTTGCACAGCAAAAACTTAGACAAGATACAAATATCCTATCTCTTTTGAAAGGTAAATCTCTATCAGCAATCCTCAAGAGATAACCCCAAGGTCTCTAATGTCAGGTCTTGACAATGCATAAACAACTCAGTGATAAATGTGAAAATGTTGGTAATCACAAAGGGACCTTACTACAAGCAAAGACTGAATCTTTAATTTATCAGATATTAATCCTAAATCTAACTGGAATGATAAATGAAATGACAAAAGATAAGGGTTTCAGAGAGATCACTAAGATTGAAGCTACTCCTAAGATTAACAATGAAAATGACGAAATACTTGAAATGGACCAATCCCTCATAAACTAATTCCTACTTAACCTAGATGAATCTACAATTTCACAAGAATAGTGCAATCTTCTAAGGTAATAAATATTTTCAGATCATGAACACTCATCCAAGAGAACCCTAAGGCAATTGAAATGAATTAATCTTCACAATTGAACTAAGCTCAATGAATATAAAAGTCCAAGCTAACTTTGCAAAGCAACTAACAATCAGTTGGTTGTGAAAAGTATGGACCAGGGATTGCTACAACACTTCAAGTACTAAATCATAAACACTATCAATTTATCTAACATTAAACCTAATAACTTAAGCAATTCTAAAGATAGAATCACAAGAACCATGCAAGATAAATCAACACAAGAGAATTCACCAAAAGCACAATGTCTCCAATTGTATTGAATCACCCAAAGTAGCAACAATTCCAGTATTCTGTTACAACACTTGCTCAAAATGAACTAACTTCTAACTCTTGCTCTACTGCTTAATTCGCTCTAGTATCAGAACTATCTATTTGTCTGGCCCTTATAAATGAGGTAGAATGCCATATTAATAGAAACCCCCAAGGAATGTTGGCCTAATTAGAATTTAAAATAATAATAAATGGCCATAAAACAAGTTGGACAAGAGGAATTTGAAATAAAATAGAATATGCATTAAATGCATGAACTCCATCCAGGTCGGCCTAGGATCTCTAGTGTAGCTTGGACCAATGCATGCAAAATAATAGGGAAGCACAAATTCTGATGTAGCCTTGCATTAACTATTTTCCCCTTTGTCTTTATTTCGATCCACCTTATCATGCACCATCACAAGTACCTTTTCCAAGTCGGCTATAGGTGGAAAAGGTAAAACCTTAATTCTTCTTTCGATGGATTTAATATTTTCTCTTGATTGCTCCACCAACTTATCCCATTCAACCCTGTTGGTCTGATATTTATCAATGATGGCAATATAAGTGGCCGCATCATCCAACTGATGTTCAGTAAATGGATCCTCAATGATTGGATAATATACATCTCACCACCATTTCTTGAACAGCTCAAAGCTCAAATGCTTTGGTGTGAACTTCCTTCTCCCTGTCATCACTTCAAAGAATGAAATGCATCTATCATAGATATTAGTCAGGGCATCCTCAATTTTCCTCCTCTGCTTATATATCTTCTTCAAAACCTTTTTCCTTATTTTCAAAGCTTCAAACCATTCCCAAGGTTCTACAACTCTGGAGGAAGGGGGAATTTCATCACTCACCAGCTTATCCTTAGTGTATTCCATGATGGTTTTAGTCTTCTACAACAGGAGATCTACATCCTCTTTATCTTGAGTTAATACATCTTTCAACCAATCTATTTCCCTCATTGCATCTCCTCTAGTTGAAAGGATGTCTTTGATAGCATCATATCCTTTATTCTTCACCCCTTGTAACTAGTTTATTGTGGCAAGAGTGGTGGCCTTCATTCTTTCTAGCTCAGATATAGTTTCTTGGGGTAGGAAACTTGTAGCAGAAGATGAGGAACTAATGGACTACAGGGGTTTCATCAAATCTTCCAAATATTTCTTAAGTATTTCATTCTATTTTTTCAACTCCTATTTAGCTTGTGCTTCTTTCCTCAATCTTCCCAAGATTTCTGCACTAGAACCCTCATATTCTTCAATATCTTGTTCCATGGAAGCAAGTCCTAGGTTGATAGTCTGCATGTTGTAATCACTCCCAGTAATCTCATATCTATTCTTTTCTATGGTAGGAGTAGCAATGTGGACCACTCTGTTGTTTGCTTCATCCCTTTCGATCTTGGAGATAACTCTGGCCTTCTTCTTTCCTTTTCCTTTTCCTATTTTTTCCAGTAGCTCATCCCAAGTGGGAGGGGTATCATCCACAACAATTTTATTTCTCTTTATTTATTTATCAAGCCAACCTAGAACAACAGACTCTCACTATATTTCACTCTATCCCACTTCCTGCTAACCCTTGGGTGCATCTTCCCGCTTCTCTGGAAAGTCTTCATCTTTATCCTATTCTTCCCTGCCATAATCCTCTTCTACATGCACTGGTGACGAAGTCTTGATAGGAATTTCCTTTTTCTGAAGAGGTCTGTCTTCTATACTTCTAGCAGGGGAATCCTCATAAGTTACCAAGGGAGTCTGTAGGATTTTCTCCATTTTTGTAGCTGCACTATGAAGGTCACCTTCTTGAAATTCTTCTCCCCCTTCACTTGACGGGTGCTCCACATCTGCTGGTTGTTTTGATGTACCATGTGGCTCATGGGGTGGAGAATCCTCTTTATTTTGTTCTGCATCAAAGGTTGGTGGAGGAATATCCTTCCTTGGCACATTGTCCTTGGGAGGAGTTCTTGATCTCCTTGTGTATACCTGTGTCTTCTCTCCAAAATTTTCTACATTTACCACTGTTGAAGGATCAGTTTCACCTTTTTCCTTGGAAGGTCCACCCTTCTTTCTTGAAATTCTTGTTGTTTTCCTCCTTTTAGGTGTTGGGGCACTGTCCTTTTCTTCTGCTTCACCGGGTTCTTCCTCTACAAATTTTTATGTCTTTGAAGTAGCAGTCCTCTTTTTTGCTTTTGGTTTCCTCTGCTTCTTTAGCTCTTCTGCTTGGGGACCTTTGATCTTAATATTAAAAGGAGAATCCAACTTGGTCTTGCCCCTAGGATCTTCCTCAGTCGACTCCTCAGAAGTATAATGG
The DNA here is from genome assembly GCA_007258455.2 of Sequoia sempervirens. Lineage (NCBI taxonomy): Eukaryota > Viridiplantae > Streptophyta > Pinopsida > Cupressales > Cupressaceae > Sequoia > Sequoia sempervirens. Next base: position 982,231,978 of record VDFB02271358.1, read on the forward strand.
GATTTTAGACCCCCCATCAGATTATAGGTGCATGGCACACCTTCACTTTCAAGCTCCCACACCTTGTGCTTGAGCCACAACTTGGTGTATCTCATCACAGGGGTCATGATTTTTTCTAATTCAGTTTTTCCTTCTTCCAGCCAATCTACTTCTCCAATTGGCATGTCCTTGATTGGTTCATAGTCGTGACTTTGGATTAAGTCTCCATCATCTTCCACTTGATTGGGAACCATTTTCACACTATACATTCGGGCCACATCAACTGGGAGTCTAGAGAATTTCTTCTTTCTTACCTCAAACTCATCCTTGCTATTGGCCCAGTAGTCCTCTATGTCATCTCTATGGTGGTATTCCTTGCTGGCTTTCTTTTGTGCTTCACCAGTGATATCAAAACCCAACCTTTTGGAATGGTAAGAGAACCCAAGAGTGCTCATTTCCTCCTCAAAAGCATAGGCTAAATTAATTTAAGGGCATACCTCGCTAGTACCTATCTTTAGAGGAAAGTCTCCACCAAATCCAGTTTTATGCTTATCTTTCTTAACAATGGTGTCAAATTCACATATTTTCCTTGTAACCTCTAGAAGTATAACATGGTATGTGGGATACCTTGGAAGCCTGTATGGAGTTCTCTGACAACCATCAACTCTTATGTAGGAGAAGGTGGGAAACTGTATGAACCAAGCCCCGTACCTTTTGATCAACTCCTTAGCATCATCTAATATTCTTACATGCTCTACACCTTGGAGAAATCTAGTGATGTGCATGGTGAATGCATCATTCACCCTTCTGTAACTTGAGCTTCCTAAGTGCAATTGAGGATAAACTTCATAAATTACATCCTGTCCAAATACTCCTCTTGTGCTCAATCCTTTATAGGGATGGAATCTTGCAAGTGCATACACTAAATAGGAAGTCATGGTGAATGTCTTAGTCTATAGCACATTACACATTTGTTCATGAATCACCCTACTTATAACTGTAGACACTTAAAAATGACATAGGCTTGCAAGCTTCATTTCTACCACTTTTGTCCTAGCATAATTATGACATTTAATTATGTCTTTTCTCTACATTCGACTATTGATTAAATAATTCATAATTATTTAACTAATTCATGTCATTTTATTCTTCATGATTATTAAATAAATAAAGTTTATTTATTTATTAAATACGTCATTAATTGTCTAAGTCTTCCTTTAATTAAATAAATTTCTAAATTTGTTTAATTATCTTTATTCATTAATTCTTCCTGATTTTTAAATAAATCAATTTCATTTATTTATGTCACTAATCCTCACAATTAAATAAATTCATTAATTTATTTAATCATTAATCTCATCTTCTAAATTAAATAATTATATTTAATTATTTAATTGACAAAATTAATATTCCTCTCATTTTAAATAAATGAAATTATTTAAAATGTCATCACAATCTTAACTGACAGTCCATTTTGGTAAATAATCTAAAAAAGATTATTTATTTGTCTCACAAAATTCATATTTTGAGTTGATTGGTAGCTTTCTTCCAAAAATCAAATAAAGCAAGCAGGTTCTTGATTTTATCAAATTTGCTTTTCAGTCCATCTTTTATAAATCTCACAAAGCAGGCTATCTTTATCTTCTTAATTTTGAAAATCTTTATTTTCAAAATTAATTATCTCCTCTTTTCTCCACCACTGATTCAATTTTCTCAAATAACATCTTGACCACTCACTTAAGGATTTTTCCCTAACCCTAATTAGGGATTATCAAATGAAATCTCATCCTTTGATTTTAGGTTTCTGTGAAGAGTCGATCTTGTCCGTCCATTCAAAATTGTGTTTTCTATAAAATGACAATTTTGTTCAGAATTTGGGACCACTTCATTAATATAGGCATTATAGTGATTTAGCATTCATAGTTATTATTTTCATTCATCATATTGTCATAGGCATAGGAATTTAAGATTCAAATCCTTCAAAGCTTGTTTAGGACAATGGCATAGTCAAGATTGCTCACACACTTGATCTGAGGGCAACACAAATCAACATGTTAGAAGGTGTAATGGAGATCAGCCATGGAGATTGAAGACATTGGGTGAGATTGTTCTATTTTCTATGTTTTCACTTATTTTCCTTTGCACTTCATTACTTCTTTGGGTTTTATTATTGTGCTTTCAATTCATTGAATCTAATCCTAAAAATATACCCTTAGTTACAATAACACTTGCCCAATGATAGTTAATATTCTCCTACTCCATCCTCACAATAACATGGAACATCTAATTCTCGAACATACCTGCACTCTTTAGGCTTACCACCCTGCTGAGAAATGTGATGAAATCATAGATTTCTTTAAATTCTAATGGGGGTCTAAGTTTTACAGATTTAATTTGGAGGTTAAATACAATGCAAAAAAAATCCGATCTTTATTTTTTGTATGGTTTTCACAAATCCGCATTTTTGGGTGCAAAACAAGGAATTTTTTCAACTTCTCTACATTTCTGGAAAGCTCTCAGAAAATTAGTAGGGATCTCTTCTTTAAGTTTTTATTTTTCAGATCAATAAAATCGTGAAATAATAAAATCTAATTCAGCTATGTCAAAAACATGTATCTGAAATTGCAATTTTCTGATGAGCTTGTTTTTTTTTTTCTTTGGCTGCATTATAATATTGTTTTTTGATATTGTAGGTGATCATAAGGAGCTATAGTAGCAGCAATATCAGTCATATATAACATATTGGAAAGCAAAAACTTCCAGGTTTGCATAAACATACGTTTGTTGAAGACTAAAAATCAAAGAAACTCCTAACTTGTGGTCTTGCATGTTCGAGTGTCGAAGACTGAAAACTAAACATTGTGCTTGTCTTTTTTCAGATTAGTACACACTTCCTTTGGTGCATTAAAATGAATGTGTGCTTGATTTTTTCTGACTATGTTTGAAGGTGGTAGGTGATTATGCTCTCACCTTGTGAAAACTAGGTGATCAGAAAACCAGACCCACCTTATTTTTTGTGTCACCCTCATGATTTGGTAATCAAAGTATCCTCTCCCCTTGCACTTTCGAGCGATCCTGGGTGTAAGAGAAATGGTTATTGACTCTAGAACTTGGTCCTGTTCTAGTGGGAAAAAGTACTCACCCCAGGACGACTCAGACCGGTAGCACCTTAACACCGAGGGACTTCCAGCTGGTATATAAAAGTGGATTCTTGTGAAAGCCCAAGAATCACGAGTGTGGTTCCGACGAGATGGATCCGAAAGGGGACTCTCGCCGCATGGATCATGCCCCATGAACGGAATGCCCGTATTAAACACCTTTTGTCTTAGTGTCCAACCATTCTATTGGTCATTGCTTGATATAGTGCAGGGTACAGTATCATGCCCGAAGACACTCACTACTGATCCTGTTGAGTAGAGATAGCAATTCTTGGGATGTCATTACCCAAAGAATCTGAATTTGGTGTGCTCGAATGACGTTAATGAGCCGTGGAGGGGAGCCAATGCCACCAAAATTCTAAGCTATCTTCTCTTGAGAAGGAAAGGTGTTTATCACCAATTTGGGGTATATCAGTGGGCTATATCAAGTATACAAACCCTTGGCCTATTGGCCTTTTAGGATTATACTTTTCTTATGTGTGCTTGCTTACACCCAAAACATTGTGTTTGTCAAGTGCTTGCTAGATTACTCAAACATTATGCACAACATTCACAAATCTGGACACAAACAATCGACCTTAGACAACTCAAACTTTTCAACAAAACATCAAAAAATAATCTCAGTCCTCATTTTGAACTTAGACTTTGCATTTTTCATCTTATTACTCATTTTGAACCTAGACTTTGCATTAATCATTTTAGTCCTTCATCAACATTATCATCTTAGTCCACATTTGACACTTTGGCTTTGACAACATCATCATCTTGCATTAGTCATTTCCATTAGACATACGTCATTATCACTTTGCATTTAACAACATCATGCCATCCACCACCTTGTCTTCCCTTCACCAACATATTGATAGGCTTGCTAGTAAAGTTGAATACCAATTACTCTGTAGAGGTCAACACCAACAAGCCTTAGACCTTAGGAGACAATTCCTCCAAACCGACAATCAATGTCCTTCTTACCAACAATCCATGAGTCCTAGTCCTCCGTCCATCTACCCTCACTACCAAAATTCACTTAATACCATTCATGACATTAATCCACAACAAACATCCATTAGTCACCCTTATCCTAACTTTGACAAGGGAAACCAACTGTCCACTAGTCCATTCCAAGTCTCCATGTCATATGCTAGTCCTTCACCTATCAATCCTATTAACGTCTACATGCCCTATCAACCATCTATCAACTCATGTCAAGTCCCCATATCATACCATATCAATCTAGTCCAAGTCTCCACGTCCTATTTTAGTCAACCTTACACTAATCCAGTCCAAGACTCCATGGAATATCTAGTTGAAGTCCCCATGTCACATCCTATACCGTCACATCCTAATCCAATCCAAGACTCCATGTCATATCCAGTCCAAGTCTCCATGCCATACCCTTGTCCTTCACATACTAGTCCAATGCAAGTACCCATGTCATATCCTAGTCCTTCACATACTAGTCCAGTCCAAGTCCCCACGTCCTATCCTAGTCTGTCATTCATTAATCCTTTTCAAGTCACCCCCTCACAAGCCACATCTAGTCATGAAAATTGTATCATTACTCAAAGTCAAATCCCATTTAATAAACTTGAGGATACATCTCAAAATGAAAGGCCAAAGCATGACCTTATAATGTCACCCTCATGTCAAGGACAATGTAGTCCATCCCATGACCCTATCTTTCATTCCATCCATGAAGTCCTTCAAGACAATCATGACATCCAAAACACACCTCTCCTTGACAATGACTCTATTTCTGACTGTATCATCCACGACAACCTTATCTTTGACCAAGATCCCATCATTGACCAAGAAGTCAAAATCCATGAAAACCCCATATTTGACCAAGACCCTACCATGGACCAAGAAATCCAAAACAATCCACTCCTTGACCTTTATGCCATTCATGATCAAACACTTGTCGACCCTATAAAGGCCTCAACTATTGACACTTCCCACGATGAGACACTTGCCTTCATGGGACACATAGACGATATTCCTCCAAAACAAGAATCTTCCACTAGCGACATGCTTGCATATGATCAAGTTATAGCTAAAATCATTAGGCTCTATGACACTAACCATAATGATGACTTCGACATTTCCTTGGAAGAACCAAAAAAATCATCTGAACCTGACATGTCACAAGATCAGACCAAAGATATCAGTCAGGAATATGTCCAACATGACAATGAAGCTAAGAAACTTTATCAACTAGGGTCATCTATCTTTGTCAGAGTAGGCTTTCTTGCAGACAAAAATATTACAAGTGACAGTATCCACATACCTAATGATGGGTTAACATCTTGCTTTCAAAAAAAAAATACCCCATCGCAAATAGAATCTTTCAAATCATGCAATATCAAGGAAAAGGACTAGGCATACACGAGCAAGGCATTCTAGAACCAATACAGCTTTTGAAAAATTACAGACATCAAGGTCTTGGCTATTCCTCAGATAGCAAATCAAATGATGTCAGTGGTACCTCCTCAATACTGGGGGCAACCTTGTCAGATACAAATGTCAAAATGGAATCCAGGAGAAATCCTTGTCATAAGATTGCTGCCAACACCCCCTCCACCCACACCATGAACCGTCATTCCATCATAAATAAACCTTCCCTTTGGAACCAACAAAAACAAAAGTCATACAAATCAAAAGGTGAAAATCAAATGTCCAAGGCCATTGAATCAAACAAAAGGACAAGTGGACAAATGAAATTAAAATGGATCCCAAAGAAAGATGGATCAAACAAAGACACCAAGTCATATACAAAAGTAAATCACAATGTGGAGCCACATGACAAGAGGACTCCCACATATAACACATGTCCACCTCCTTCAAAATGGTCATCAATAAAGGCATATAAAAGTGTTGGTTCCAAACACCATCCCTCCAAAATCCGTCATCCACCATCCCAAGTTTGGAAAATAAAAAGTCATTCATCCAAACATCCAAACAATCTTTCCGCGTCTACCATCATTCATCATAACCCTACATCTCGTCTAAAGTCCAATGATCCCATGTCACAGATCTGTCACATCTTAGCAGCAACTCTTTACCGCAAGGACTCTCAATCGTGATGTGCGTATTCTGATAAGGCCAACTCTAGTATCAGAAAGGACCACAATGACATTGATCAGTTGTATACAAGTGCTACAATCTTGACAAGATAACTACTTCAAACAGGACATTATTGGCATATCATGGCACCAGTTTATACATTGTCACCGTCAATGGATTTAGAATAGTCAGTGGTCATCTAAAGCATCCAGGCTATCCACAAAATTAGAAATACAAAAAAATTGAAAAATGTAAAACATTGTCACCCTGATGAAAACCTGGCAAACAGGCATCTTGGCAACAACCAAAAATAAAATGGAAAAATAGTAAAGAGAAAAATGATTCATTCAACAGTGAAAACTTGGCAAACAAGCACTTTGGATAGGTACCATGGTGAAAACCTAGAAAATAGGCGCCATGCGTAATCAATCATTGCTCTGCCATCTACTGTCACTTTGTTTTCCTTCGCTTAGGATGGAGGACATCTCACGCCATTATCATGCCAGTCGACATGACATTATACCCTTCCTTTCATGGTTGATAAATGATTGACATCAAGTCCTGACGATTGTCCATTTGGTAAACCAGTAGCATCCCGTCCATATTCCTTAAAGATGGCTAGGTCTTGGACTTGACTGGGGGAAAAATTCGTATCATATAACTACAGTGGATGTCACATACAACTTCGGAAAACATGGCAAAAAGTCTTGAAAAAAGACCTAAACATTGAAAAGGTCCTGAAAAAAGACCTAAACATTGAAAATGTCCTTAAAAAAAACAAAAAACATCACAAAATTTCTTGAAGAAAGACCTAAAAATTGAAATATGTCCTAAAGAAAACCACAAGAAAATGTCAAACACAGGATCGTCTCTAGTCAAATCTATCCTGTCAATCGGTCAAGTCTTTGTCATTTGTCCAAACTACGTTGTCTTTGTGCATTTGCTACGTAGGCAAGACTCAGTTTCGAGTCCCCGAGACATTAGGTCAGTCCTTTTAGGTTTGTCAAAATAAAATCATGGCACAATCTTTGGTCATCAATACAAAGTCATTGGTCGTGTCAAACTATGAGGTCTCTGAGTGTATGACGTAGGCAAGGTCATCTATCGATGAGCCCCTGAGGCTGCACTAGGTCAGTCCATTAGGGTTCATGACATCACACTGGCACACACGTCAAAAAGTCTTCAAGACAATAACAATCTTTCCCAAATGAACAAAAATCATAAAGCAAATTATGACAATTATTTATCGCATCATGACAATCTCATCGTCACATATCATCATGAAAATAGCGACATCTAGTTAGCATGAGTCAACCTCAGTCAAAACAAGTCAAATCACTGTAACCTATCAAACTGACAACCCCTGGTTAATCTTTGGACGTGTTCTTCTGAACGATAACCTCTATCATTCATGCCTTAGGATTTGTCTTTCCTAGGCATCATCATTGTCATTCGACATTTTGAGTGATCCTCTTGACATCTAAGGATCACTCCTCGTGACATCAGTATTCTTCAGATGTGTCATTCAGAAGAACCAACTCTGTCATCTATGCCTTAGGATGTGTCCTTCCTAGGCATCGTCATCATTTCAAGGGACCCCTTTCGACTATTACAAATCAAATCCTTTTGACATCAACATTATTCAGGATGTGTCCTTCCTGAATTTGGAAATTCTCGACATTTTTCATCTAAGATCATCAAAACTTTAAACATTTCGACATCTCAACACTATCAAACATGGCATCTTGACATCAGAACAATGGATATCTAGATGCACTTGGCAAACATTTGACACTTGTCTTTTGGCTTTTTATCATGTTATTAGTTTTTCAGCGAGATCCCACTAATAGGATTTAGAGAAGCAGCAACGTATCATGACGATTGACACACATGACTACTAGTTTCTCAGCGAGGTCCTGATTCTGGGATTTAGAAAAATGATGTATCATGATAAGAGCTCTATTTTGTTATATTTTTGGAAATCATGTTGCTAGTTTCTCAAGGATGTCCTGGAAACAGGATTTAGAGAAGCAACGACGTTTCATGATTTATCTTTGTCTTTTTTTGCTTGTGGTTGATTATGACAAAAAGATTGGGGCAATCACGCTTTTAGTATGAGTCATGATCATCCTTGTCTATGACTGTTGGTCTTATGTAATGGTACGACCTTGCACACCTTGATCTATGTCATATCATGGTGTTTGTGGGCCATTACAATAGTCTACCCAATGATGATTAAGAGCAATAATATTAAAGTCCTACAGTAAAGCTTTGAAGGATTTGGTCTAGGAACTAACATGCATCTCCTTTGGTCTGGTCATCTCCTCTCGTCCATCTCACGATGATATCCTATGACATTCAAAAACATAAATGCATACATGATCATATAAACATTGCAGTAGGTCCATACATACATCATCCATAGCATTTACATATTCACAAACATTGCAGTAACATAAGCATCAGCATTGCACCCATTTAATAAATACATTATGCATATTATTATCATCAACATCTCATATAGGTAAGCACCACATCGTCATGGCATCATAATCATAAGCACACATCATAGGACATACATGGCATCATAAATTAAGCATCATACATAGGACATCACATCATATACATAAATCAAATAACATCATATAACACACATGTAGGCCACATCAAAACTGCATCATCATATAAATCCCATCTCAAAAATGTACAAATGTCACAGGATAGAGTCAATAGATATCCCAAAAATGGAGCTCACAGGCTCAATAATATACATAATGTGTCATAATAACAACCATGCCCCTAGGGTAGACTCTCATCATCCCCTCATGGCGAAGAATGTGGAGGCGGAAGCTCTATCACTGGAACTGAAATCATAGGCAGACCTGTAGCAACCTCTGTCTATGCTACTGGTGGAACTGAGAGTGAAGGTGTCATCTCCACGGTAATGAACATCTGTGATGTCACTGCTGCCTGACTCTGAGAGGTAGACAGATCTACAACTAGTGGCTATCCCTCTACCGACCTCTGTACTAAACCAGTCGACCCATGACTATGGCTCGAATGGTGACTCGGGGTGTGCTTGCATGAGTGGTGTGACCTATGCCCTGATGTGTGTCCTGTCGAGGTAGACCCTCCGACGCTGGTGTGACTCCTGTTGCCACTAGCACTGCCTGATCTGTGGCCACTGCCTATCCTCATCTGTGACTATGACAGGGTAGGATCCCATTGCTTAGGTGGCACTGCCTACTCATACAATGTCCTGTACTGTCCCAATCTTGTGCTCACCCTGGCGAACTTGTGAGCCATATCCCCTATAGGCCCTATACATAATGTCAGAAATTATGTGCACCACTAGGTCGAGTCCTGCTAGCGGATCACTGCCTGATCTCGCTCTACCCAAGCTACCTCTAGCTCTGACTACAAGGCTCTGACCTGGGCCATGCTCTCATCTAGTCTCCTCTATAAGTCTACCACCCTCTAGTCAGTCGTGGCATCATGGGGCAATGCTGAATAGGAAGGTGTCTCCTCCTCGCCCTCTACCATCTGCCATCTGAGGAGTCTCTTGGTCTCATCCATGGCATCATCCTCTTCATCATTGTCATCAGCCACATCCTCTACCACCCCCGCATTCTCCTCATGTCTCTCCTCCTCATGTCTCCCCTTCTTCGCCGCATCCTCCTCATGTCTTCTCTCCTCTACCACATCCTCCTCATGTCTCCCCTCCTTTGCCACATCCTCCTCATGTCTCTCCTCCTCCTCCCCCTCCTGTCGCCACTGCTCCGCCTCCTCTCTCTCACCCTCCTCGATAACCTCTAGGATGGCATCTAATGGCGCTCTAGCCATGCGCTGTCGCACCCTCCGGCCCTATCTCTAACTGTCTCACCTCTACCTCCTGCCATCTCCTCCATCATCTCTGTCATCCCCATCATCCCCACTCTGCCTCTATCTCTACCCCATCCTACTCCATACCCCTCATTTCTATCCCTCACCATCCCTCCCTCAACTCCTACCCCTGCCACTATCCCTACCTCTCTCTATCTGGCTTGCCGGGACACACGTAGGTATCACTGGACGCTTTGTCCATTGGTGCTAGCCCATATGGATCTGTCAATGGCACTAGTTTGTGTGCCTACCACCATAAATCATAGTTTGTTGTGGTCTCGGGATCAGCTATCCCACCTCTCCATCCCCATGGCTAGACTCCCAGCCCATCAATCTGTTGCTCTACAAAGTCCACTGGAATGGCTGGTCCCTAAGCATACTCTCTAGATGACCGGGCGTACTCTCGGGCTGTCCCTATGTGTGCACTTCTCAAGGTTCTCTCGAATCCTTAAGGACATACTATGGCAAATACATCTCGCATAATCGAGGTCTACACTCTAACCTCCCAATTGAATATTTTAGTACACACCTAAAAATGGTCTGAAGAATCTAATTAATTAAGTATGACTTATTTGATTAATTAATCTTAAATTCATCTACTTAGTAAATAAATAGAAATATTTATTTATATTAAGTTCATTATCAATTCTTCTACTTTATCATATTATTTCTCTCTTAATTAAAATAAACAAAATTAAAAACTTTGTTTTATTTAATTAATTATCATTTTTATCATATTATTTTCTCTCTTAATTAAATAAACAAAATTAAATACTTTTTTTATTTAATTATTATCATTAATATTTCTTCTATACTTTATCTATTAATTCTATCTTAAATTAAATACACAGCTTCAATAATTTGTGTTATTTAATTACCTTATCACATTTCTTCTTAATTAAATAAAGATATTCTAAAAATATTTTATTTAATTATCACTTTCCTTTTATTTTAATTTAATAAACAAATCCTATAGTTTGATTTATTGAATTATTTATTCCTCTTTTGCTAAAATTAAATAAACTAAAAATATTTAATTTATGCATAAATCATTTACACTATTCACTCACCAATAAAATTAGATTTTTTAAATCTAATTAATGCAACTTCCATTCATGGGAAGAGCTTCGGGGACAAACTTGCAGGAAGTCCTCTCAATCTTCTTCCATCAATCCTCCCTCTCTTCTTGCCTGGTGTTTTCATGGGGAGGAACAATCCTCCATGATCAGCTCCATCTTCTCATCCCATGCCATTCAATTCTCCAGATTGAATCACAACCCCTTATCTCGTATCCCTGTGCAAATGTGCTACCGTGAAAGTTATAAATACAGCTATCTGGCTACAGGAAATGGATCCCAATTTGTGTAATCTTACTCTGCAGGTTTACCAAGCATTCAAGCATCCAAGTAATCAAGCATTCAAGCATTCATCCAGCATCCATCAAATAGCAATCAAGCATCCAGCATTTGAAATCATGGCTGCTATTACAATAGATTTGCATATTTCATCACATAGGAAATAGAATTAGTTCATTTCTCATTCTTTAAATGTCATTTCAATAGTTTAATTAGCTTCTAAATCTGAGAGCAAAGTAAATTAGAGAGATCCTTTAAGGTTAGAGAGCAATAGGATAAATTATTGAAGATTTCTAGTTTAAATTAGTTTAATTTCTTCGAATCTTGGATGCAATGTCCTATTTAGAAGTGTAGAAGCATGTTTAATGTGTTTATCCCATTCTTCCACTTACATTTTGGTGCCCACCGTGGGGCCTAACCCCATATTTTGACTAATTTTTGAGAAACGTGTTCTACAGGTATCAGCATGATAGTTTCGTGGAATCAAGACTTTTTACAGCACGCCAGGTTTCTGTTATAGCGCGCCAAGTCTTTATTATAGTGCATTGGGTTTCTGTTATAGCGCGCTGGGTTACTGTTCCAGTGCGCCGATTCACTGTTTCAGTACGCCGCTTCACTTTCTTTAAAATCATTTTTCTTATCTGGATCCGACGTGTCCGCAGCCAAATTTTGTTCTTGTTTAATTATTGGATAAAATTTATCAATCCTAGGATAGAAATGGATAAAATTTTATCAATCCTAGGATAGAAATGAATAAAAATTGATCAATCCTAGGGTAGAAACTTCACAATTTTCTTTTGGGACTAAAATTGAACATCATGTTTTTATGGAGCAATATCTCCATATAGATTAGATCATTTGTCTTTTGGGTTTTAAAAGTGAACAATTTCTCTACTGTGATTGGGTGATAGGTTTATGCTCTCCCCTTAACTGGGTGCATCAGAATACCAGAGTCACTTTTACTTTACACATTTTCAAGCTTTCATTAAAACCTTTAGACAGGCCTGCCGTAGTGGGAAAAAGTACTCACACTACAGGAACGACCTGAGTGGGGATAGCCAAAATCCATGGCATTCCAACCCACTTTAAAATTTATGTGAATTTGGGAAACCCTCTTTTCAACATATAAGGTGCGGTGGATAACCATCCCCAAAATCTTTGTTTTAAAAGATTGGGAGGTCTCTCGGAGGGAGTTTATCCATTTGAATTCGAACTAAAACCCCATTCAAGAACCTAGAACTAGAAGCTAATACCCTGTCAGCTTCTAAATGATAATACCTTAAGGCAGTGGGGCGGTGGAAGACCCACCTCAAGTACCTTCACCATATAATTGCTGAAGGACTATTTGCTCGTGATCTAGTATCCACTGGCCACCAGCATGCACTGAAAGACAAAAACACTTAGGGGTGACATGGTTGTGTGAGTTGACGAATTCCAAGTCAGGCTGCTCTCGGAAAGTGCTATAACGATGACCTTTTGTCTCTAGGAGTGAGTCTATCCAAGTGTCTTATCCTCAGCGGTAAAACCAAGGAAAATTAAAAAGAATCCATGTTTTGACTCTTAAGAACATACACTATCCTCGCTAGATTCTAAAATTTTTAAAGACAACCATTCTATTCTTGCTTGTTGTGTTTTCTCTCATTAAACTCAGATAAGATCATCACAAGAAAATCCTCAAAATCAAAACACTTGTGGATTTCTCATGATTCGAGATTGGGTATCCACCAAGTTTTTCAAGAAATCTCTTGCCAAACGAATCCGAAAACCAAAAAGGACACTTGCCTACAAACAACTCCTAAGAAAGCAACAATTTCTATACCAAAGCAGGAAAGTTCTACTCCAACATAGGACTTTTATTCATAGGTATCACGATTTTTCTAGAGGTTATATGGACGACTATGCTATAGCTCCCTTAGATTCACAAGCATTTTATCAAAGAAGAGCTCTTAGGCAACACCACAATCATAGTCAAAGAATTCGTCCAGAATACATCCCACAACCAGCAATACAATAAGATACCAGACCAAGTGAGTTTCATAGAATAAGATAGTCTCTGTCTTAGCACCTCATGGTTCTGTTTTAGCGCATCAAGTTTCTATTTTAGCGTGTCAGGTTTTTGTTTCAGCGCATCCAGTCTCTGTTTCAGCACATCTAGTCTCTGTTTCAATGCTTCCAGTCTCTATTTTAGTGCGTCAGGTTTCTGTTTCAGCGCGTTCGATCTCTGTTTCAGCACTTCTAGTCTCTGTTTCAATGCGTCCAGTCTATGTTTCAGCGCATCAAGTCTCTGTTTCAGCGCGTTTGATCTCTCTTTCAGCGTGTCCGGTTTCTGTTTCAGCACATAAGGTCTCTGTTCCAGCGCTTTAGGTTTCTTTTCTAGCGTGTCCCAGCTCTGTTTTAGCGCTCCAAAAAGTTAGAAAAACAGAGAGTTGACAAGATATTTTATCAGTTTTCCCATATCGATAACAAGGTTTTCATCAGTCCAAAACATTTTTTTCACAGTCCAAAACACTTAAGTCATACAAAAGGAAAACTTTACCATTACACTGAGATCTTGAAACATCTTGCAAAGTGTCATTATCACCAAATCTGAGATTTTCTGTCAAATTTTCCCTATCAAGGATTTTATCATCCTTTCATCATGAAACTAGATAAGACTAAATCGGATTTTAAATCAAAAACCTCAACACTTCAATCAAAAATCCAAGATCAAAGTATAGAGTAAAACTCTAATGTTTGTATGCCTATTTTCACACGATCAGCATATCAAAAACAACAACAAGAGGAAAACGAAAGAATAGCAGCCATGGCTGAAGAAAACCCTTGGGGACAATATAGCAACACTGATCCTCTCACTAACTCACATGAGAAAGAAATAACTGCAGAGGAAATCGAGAAAGTTCAACAAGACCCTCATTTCCATAAATTTATGGAAAAGATACTAGAGCAAGACATGGAAAAGTATCTTCTACTATTAGCTGACAAAGGTGCTAAGCTTCCTAAAGACTTTGATGTCAATCAACTCAGGGAAACAACCACACCTAACTCAACTAGTATAGAAAATCCA
>VDFB02271358.1:982246578-982275003 GCA_007258455.2 Sequoia sempervirens
CATAGGCTAAATTAATTTAAGGGCATACCTCGCTAGTACCTATCTTTAGAGGAAAGTCTCCACCAAATCCAGTTTTATGCTTATCTTTCTTAACAATGGTGTCAAATTCACATATTTTCCTTGTAACCTCTAGAAGTATAACATGGTATGTGGGATACCTTGGAAGCCTGTATGGAGTTCTCTGACAACCATCAACTCTTATGTAGGAGAAGGTGGGAAACTGTATGAACCAAGCCCCGTACCTTTTGATCAACTCCTTAGCATCATCTAATATTCTTACATGCTCTACACCTTGGAGAAATCTAGTGATGTGCATGGTGAATGCATCATTCACCCTTCTGTAACTTGAGCTTCCTAAGTGCAATTGAGGATAAACTTCATAAATTACATCCTGTCCAAATACTCCTCTTGTGCTCAATCCTTTATAGGGATGGAATCTTGCAAGTGCATACACTAAATAGGAAGTCATGGTGAATGTCTTAGTCTATAGCACATTACACATTTGTTCATGAATCACCCTACTTATAACTGTAGACACTTAAAAATGACATAGGCTTGCAAGCTTCATTTCTACCACTTTTGTCCTAGCATAATTATGACATTTAATTATGTCTTTTCTCTACATTCGACTATTGATTAAATAATTCATAATTATTTAACTAATTCATGTCATTTTATTCTTCATGATTATTAAATAAATAAAGTTTATTTATTTATTAAATACGTCATTAATTGTCTAAGTCTTCCTTTAATTAAATAAATTTCTAAATTTGTTTAATTATCTTTATTCATTAATTCTTCCTGATTTTTAAATAAATCAATTTCATTTATTTATGTCACTAATCCTCACAATTAAATAAATTCATTAATTTATTTAATCATTAATCTCATCTTCTAAATTAAATAATTATATTTAATTATTTAATTGACAAAATTAATATTCCTCTCATTTTAAATAAATGAAATTATTTAAAATGTCATCACAATCTTAACTGACAGTCCATTTTGGTAAATAATCTAAAAAAGATTATTTATTTGTCTCACAAAATTCATATTTTGAGTTGATTGGTAGCTTTCTTCCAAAAATCAAATAAAGCAAGCAGGTTCTTGATTTTATCAAATTTGCTTTTCAGTCCATCTTTTATAAATCTCACAAAGCAGGCTATCTTTATCTTCTTAATTTTGAAAATCTTTATTTTCAAAATTAATTATCTCCTCTTTTCTCCACCACTGATTCAATTTTCTCAAATAACATCTTGACCACTCACTTAAGGATTTTTCCCTAACCCTAATTAGGGATTATCAAATGAAATCTCATCCTTTGATTTTAGGTTTCTGTGAAGAGTCGATCTTGTCCGTCCATTCAAAATTGTGTTTTCTATAAAATGACAATTTTGTTCAGAATTTGGGACCACTTCATTAATATAGGCATTATAGTGATTTAGCATTCATAGTTATTATTTTCATTCATCATATTGTCATAGGCATAGGAATTTAAGATTCAAATCCTTCAAAGCTTGTTTAGGACAATGGCATAGTCAAGATTGCTCACACACTTGATCTGAGGGCAACACAAATCAACATGTTAGAAGGTGTAATGGAGATCAGCCATGGAGATTGAAGACATTGGGTGAGATTGTTCTATTTTCTATGTTTTCACTTATTTTCCTTTGCACTTCATTACTTCTTTGGGTTTTATTATTGTGCTTTCAATTCATTGAATCTAATCCTAAAAATATACCCTTAGTTACAATAACACTTGCCCAATGATAGTTAATATTCTCCTACTCCATCCTCACAATAACATGGAACATCTAATTCTCGAACATACCTGCACTCTTTAGGCTTACCACCCTGCTGAGAAATGTGATGAAATCATAGATTTCTTTAAATTCTAATGGGGGTCTAAGTTTTACAGATTTAATTTGGAGGTTAAATACAATGCAAAAAAAATCCGATCTTTATTTTTTGTATGGTTTTCACAAATCCGCATTTTTGGGTGCAAAACAAGGAATTTTTTCAACTTCTCTACATTTCTGGAAAGCTCTCAGAAAATTAGTAGGGATCTCTTCTTTAAGTTTTTATTTTTCAGATCAATAAAATCGTGAAATAATAAAATCTAATTCAGCTATGTCAAAAACATGTATCTGAAATTGCAATTTTCTGATGAGCTTGTTTTTTTTTTTCTTTGGCTGCATTATAATATTGTTTTTTGATATTGTAGGTGATCATAAGGAGCTATAGTAGCAGCAATATCAGTCATATATAACATATTGGAAAGCAAAAACTTCCAGGTTTGCATAAACATACGTTTGTTGAAGACTAAAAATCAAAGAAACTCCTAACTTGTGGTCTTGCATGTTCGAGTGTCGAAGACTGAAAACTAAACATTGTGCTTGTCTTTTTTCAGATTAGTACACACTTCCTTTGGTGCATTAAAATGAATGTGTGCTTGATTTTTTCTGACTATGTTTGAAGGTGGTAGGTGATTATGCTCTCACCTTGTGAAAACTAGGTGATCAGAAAACCAGACCCACCTTATTTTTTGTGTCACCCTCATGATTTGGTAATCAAAGTATCCTCTCCCCTTGCACTTTCGAGCGATCCTGGGTGTAAGAGAAATGGTTATTGACTCTAGAACTTGGTCCTGTTCTAGTGGGAAAAAGTACTCACCCCAGGACGACTCAGACCGGTAGCACCTTAACACCGAGGGACTTCCAGCTGGTATATAAAAGTGGATTCTTGTGAAAGCCCAAGAATCACGAGTGTGGTTCCGACGAGATGGATCCGAAAGGGGACTCTCGCCGCATGGATCATGCCCCATGAACGGAATGCCCGTATTAAACACCTTTTGTCTTAGTGTCCAACCATTCTATTGGTCATTGCTTGATATAGTGCAGGGTACAGTATCATGCCCGAAGACACTCACTACTGATCCTGTTGAGTAGAGATAGCAATTCTTGGGATGTCATTACCCAAAGAATCTGAATTTGGTGTGCTCGAATGACGTTAATGAGCCGTGGAGGGGAGCCAATGCCACCAAAATTCTAAGCTATCTTCTCTTGAGAAGGAAAGGTGTTTATCACCAATTTGGGGTATATCAGTGGGCTATATCAAGTATACAAACCCTTGGCCTATTGGCCTTTTAGGATTATACTTTTCTTATGTGTGCTTGCTTACACCCAAAACATTGTGTTTGTCAAGTGCTTGCTAGATTACTCAAACATTATGCACAACATTCACAAATCTGGACACAAACAATCGACCTTAGACAACTCAAACTTTTCAACAAAACATCAAAAAATAATCTCAGTCCTCATTTTGAACTTAGACTTTGCATTTTTCATCTTATTACTCATTTTGAACCTAGACTTTGCATTAATCATTTTAGTCCTTCATCAACATTATCATCTTAGTCCACATTTGACACTTTGGCTTTGACAACATCATCATCTTGCATTAGTCATTTCCATTAGACATACGTCATTATCACTTTGCATTTAACAACATCATGCCATCCACCACCTTGTCTTCCCTTCACCAACATATTGATAGGCTTGCTAGTAAAGTTGAATACCAATTACTCTGTAGAGGTCAACACCAACAAGCCTTAGACCTTAGGAGACAATTCCTCCAAACCGACAATCAATGTCCTTCTTACCAACAATCCATGAGTCCTAGTCCTCCGTCCATCTACCCTCACTACCAAAATTCACTTAATACCATTCATGACATTAATCCACAACAAACATCCATTAGTCACCCTTATCCTAACTTTGACAAGGGAAACCAACTGTCCACTAGTCCATTCCAAGTCTCCATGTCATATGCTAGTCCTTCACCTATCAATCCTATTAACGTCTACATGCCCTATCAACCATCTATCAACTCATGTCAAGTCCCCATATCATACCATATCAATCTAGTCCAAGTCTCCACGTCCTATTTTAGTCAACCTTACACTAATCCAGTCCAAGACTCCATGGAATATCTAGTTGAAGTCCCCATGTCACATCCTATACCGTCACATCCTAATCCAATCCAAGACTCCATGTCATATCCAGTCCAAGTCTCCATGCCATACCCTTGTCCTTCACATACTAGTCCAATGCAAGTACCCATGTCATATCCTAGTCCTTCACATACTAGTCCAGTCCAAGTCCCCACGTCCTATCCTAGTCTGTCATTCATTAATCCTTTTCAAGTCACCCCCTCACAAGCCACATCTAGTCATGAAAATTGTATCATTACTCAAAGTCAAATCCCATTTAATAAACTTGAGGATACATCTCAAAATGAAAGGCCAAAGCATGACCTTATAATGTCACCCTCATGTCAAGGACAATGTAGTCCATCCCATGACCCTATCTTTCATTCCATCCATGAAGTCCTTCAAGACAATCATGACATCCAAAACACACCTCTCCTTGACAATGACTCTATTTCTGACTGTATCATCCACGACAACCTTATCTTTGACCAAGATCCCATCATTGACCAAGAAGTCAAAATCCATGAAAACCCCATATTTGACCAAGACCCTACCATGGACCAAGAAATCCAAAACAATCCACTCCTTGACCTTTATGCCATTCATGATCAAACACTTGTCGACCCTATAAAGGCCTCAACTATTGACACTTCCCACGATGAGACACTTGCCTTCATGGGACACATAGACGATATTCCTCCAAAACAAGAATCTTCCACTAGCGACATGCTTGCATATGATCAAGTTATAGCTAAAATCATTAGGCTCTATGACACTAACCATAATGATGACTTCGACATTTCCTTGGAAGAACCAAAAAAATCATCTGAACCTGACATGTCACAAGATCAGACCAAAGATATCAGTCAGGAATATGTCCAACATGACAATGAAGCTAAGAAACTTTATCAACTAGGGTCATCTATCTTTGTCAGAGTAGGCTTTCTTGCAGACAAAAATATTACAAGTGACAGTATCCACATACCTAATGATGGGTTAACATCTTGCTTTCAAAAAAAAAATACCCCATCGCAAATAGAATCTTTCAAATCATGCAATATCAAGGAAAAGGACTAGGCATACACGAGCAAGGCATTCTAGAACCAATACAGCTTTTGAAAAATTACAGACATCAAGGTCTTGGCTATTCCTCAGATAGCAAATCAAATGATGTCAGTGGTACCTCCTCAATACTGGGGGCAACCTTGTCAGATACAAATGTCAAAATGGAATCCAGGAGAAATCCTTGTCATAAGATTGCTGCCAACACCCCCTCCACCCACACCATGAACCGTCATTCCATCATAAATAAACCTTCCCTTTGGAACCAACAAAAACAAAAGTCATACAAATCAAAAGGTGAAAATCAAATGTCCAAGGCCATTGAATCAAACAAAAGGACAAGTGGACAAATGAAATTAAAATGGATCCCAAAGAAAGATGGATCAAACAAAGACACCAAGTCATATACAAAAGTAAATCACAATGTGGAGCCACATGACAAGAGGACTCCCACATATAACACATGTCCACCTCCTTCAAAATGGTCATCAATAAAGGCATATAAAAGTGTTGGTTCCAAACACCATCCCTCCAAAATCCGTCATCCACCATCCCAAGTTTGGAAAATAAAAAGTCATTCATCCAAACATCCAAACAATCTTTCCGCGTCTACCATCATTCATCATAACCCTACATCTCGTCTAAAGTCCAATGATCCCATGTCACAGATCTGTCACATCTTAGCAGCAACTCTTTACCGCAAGGACTCTCAATCGTGATGTGCGTATTCTGATAAGGCCAACTCTAGTATCAGAAAGGACCACAATGACATTGATCAGTTGTATACAAGTGCTACAATCTTGACAAGATAACTACTTCAAACAGGACATTATTGGCATATCATGGCACCAGTTTATACATTGTCACCGTCAATGGATTTAGAATAGTCAGTGGTCATCTAAAGCATCCAGGCTATCCACAAAATTAGAAATACAAAAAAATTGAAAAATGTAAAACATTGTCACCCTGATGAAAACCTGGCAAACAGGCATCTTGGCAACAACCAAAAAAAAAAAAAAATGGAAAAATAGTAAAGAGAAAAATGATTCATTCAACAGTGAAAACTTGGCAAACAAGCACTTTGGATAGGTACCATGGTGAAAACCTAGAAAATAGGCGCCATGCGTAATCAATCATTGCTCTGCCATCTACTGTCACTTTGTTTTCCTTCGCTTAGGATGGAGGACATCTCACGCCATTATCATGCCAGTCGACATGACATTATACCCTTCCTTTCATGGTTGATAAATGATTGACATCAAGTCCTGACGATTGTCCATTTGGTAAACCAGTAGCATCCCGTCCATATTCCTTAAAGATGGCTAGGTCTTGGACTTGACTGGGGGAAAAATTCGTATCATATAACTACAGTGGATGTCACATACAACTTCGGAAAACATGGCAAAAAGTCTTGAAAAAAGACCTAAACATTGAAAAGGTCCTGAAAAAAGACCTAAACATTGAAAATGTCCTTAAAAAAAACAAAAAACATCACAAAATTTCTTGAAGAAAGACCTAAAAATTGAAATATGTCCTAAAGAAAACCACAAGAAAATGTCAAACACAGGATCGTCTCTAGTCAAATCTATCCTGTCAATCGGTCAAGTCTTTGTCATTTGTCCAAACTACGTTGTCTTTGTGCATTTGCTACGTAGGCAAGACTCAGTTTCGAGTCCCCGAGACATTAGGTCAGTCCTTTTAGGTTTGTCAAAATAAAATCATGGCACAATCTTTGGTCATCAATACAAAGTCATTGGTCGTGTCAAACTATGAGGTCTCTGAGTGTATGACGTAGGCAAGGTCATCTATCGATGAGCCCCTGAGGCTGCACTAGGTCAGTCCATTAGGGTTCATGACATCACACTGGCACACACGTCAAAAAGTCTTCAAGACAATAACAATCTTTCCCAAATGAACAAAAATCATAAAGCAAATTATGACAATTATTTATCGCATCATGACAATCTCATCGTCACATATCATCATGAAAATAGCGACATCTAGTTAGCATGAGTCAACCTCAGTCAAAACAAGTCAAATCACTGTAACCTATCAAACTGACAACCCCTGGTTAATCTTTGGACGTGTTCTTCTGAACGATAACCTCTATCATTCATGCCTTAGGATTTGTCTTTCCTAGGCATCATCATTGTCATTCGACATTTTGAGTGATCCTCTTGACATCTAAGGATCACTCCTCGTGACATCAGTATTCTTCAGATGTGTCATTCAGAAGAACCAACTCTGTCATCTATGCCTTAGGATGTGTCCTTCCTAGGCATCGTCATCATTTCAAGGGACCCCTTTCGACTATTACAAATCAAATCCTTTTGACATCAACATTATTCAGGATGTGTCCTTCCTGAATTTGGAAATTCTCGACATTTTTCATCTAAGATCATCAAAACTTTAAACATTTCGACATCTCAACACTATCAAACATGGCATCTTGACATCAGAACAATGGATATCTAGATGCACTTGGCAAACATTTGACACTTGTCTTTTGGCTTTTTATCATGTTATTAGTTTTTCAGCGAGATCCCACTAATAGGATTTAGAGAAGCAGCAACGTATCATGACGATTGACACACATGACTACTAGTTTCTCAGCGAGGTCCTGATTCTGGGATTTAGAAAAATGATGTATCATGATAAGAGCTCTATTTTGTTATATTTTTGGAAATCATGTTGCTAGTTTCTCAAGGATGTCCTGGAAACAGGATTTAGAGAAGCAACGACGTTTCATGATTTATCTTTGTCTTTTTTTGCTTGTGGTTGATTATGACAAAAAGATTGGGGCAATCACGCTTTTAGTATGAGTCATGATCATCCTTGTCTATGACTGTTGGTCTTATGTAATGGTACGACCTTGCACACCTTGATCTATGTCATATCATGGTGTTTGTGGGCCATTACAATAGTCTACCCAATGATGATTAAGAGCAATAATATTAAAGTCCTACAGTAAAGCTTTGAAGGATTTGGTCTAGGAACTAACATGCATCTCCTTTGGTCTGGTCATCTCCTCTCGTCCATCTCACGATGATATCCTATGACATTCAAAAACATAAATGCATACATGATCATATAAACATTGCAGTAGGTCCATACATACATCATCCATAGCATTTACATATTCACAAACATTGCAGTAACATAAGCATCAGCATTGCACCCATTTAATAAATACATTATGCATATTATTATCATCAACATCTCATATAGGTAAGCACCACATCGTCATGGCATCATAATCATAAGCACACATCATAGGACATACATGGCATCATAAATTAAGCATCATACATAGGACATCACATCATATACATAAATCAAATAACATCATATAACACACATGTAGGCCACATCAAAACTGCATCATCATATAAATCCCATCTCAAAAATGTACAAATGTCACAGGATAGAGTCAATAGATATCCCAAAAATGGAGCTCACAGGCTCAATAATATACATAATGTGTCATAATAACAACCATGCCCCTAGGGTAGACTCTCATCATCCCCTCATGGCGAAGAATGTGGAGGCGGAAGCTCTATCACTGGAACTGAAATCATAGGCAGACCTGTAGCAACCTCTGTCTATGCTACTGGTGGAACTGAGAGTGAAGGTGTCATCTCCACGGTAATGAACATCTGTGATGTCACTGCTGCCTGACTCTGAGAGGTAGACAGATCTACAACTAGTGGCTATCCCTCTACCGACCTCTGTACTAAACCAGTCGACCCATGACTATGGCTCGAATGGTGACTCGGGGTGTGCTTGCATGAGTGGTGTGACCTATGCCCTGATGTGTGTCCTGTCGAGGTAGACCCTCCGACGCTGGTGTGACTCCTGTTGCCACTAGCACTGCCTGATCTGTGGCCACTGCCTATCCTCATCTGTGACTATGACAGGGTAGGATCCCATTGCTTAGGTGGCACTGCCTACTCATACAATGTCCTGTACTGTCCCAATCTTGTGCTCACCCTGGCGAACTTGTGAGCCATATCCCCTATAGGCCCTATACATAATGTCAGAAATTATGTGCACCACTAGGTCGAGTCCTGCTAGCGGATCACTGCCTGATCTCGCTCTACCCAAGCTACCTCTAGCTCTGACTACAAGGCTCTGACCTGGGCCATGCTCTCATCTAGTCTCCTCTATAAGTCTACCACCCTCTAGTCAGTCGTGGCATCATGGGGCAATGCTGAATAGGAAGGTGTCTCCTCCTCGCCCTCTACCATCTGCCATCTGAGGAGTCTCTTGGTCTCATCCATGGCATCATCCTCTTCATCATTGTCATCAGCCACATCCTCTACCACCCCCGCATTCTCCTCATGTCATGTCTCTCTCGATAACCTCTGGCATCTAATGGCGCTCCCCGCTGTTCCGGCCCTATCTCTAACTGTCTCACCTCTTCTCCTCCATCTCCTCCATCATCTCTGTCCTGGCCTCTGTCTCTGCCCCCATCCTTGCCTCCATCTCTACCCCTACCCCTATCCCTGCCTCCATCCCTCCCTCAACCTCTACCCATATCACCATCCCTGCCTCCCTGTCTGGCCGTCGACACACGAGGTATCACTGACTGCCTGTCCATAGGTGCTGGCCCATCAGGATCTGCCAATAGCACTGGTCTATGTGCTTGCCACCATAAATCATAGTCCGTTGTGGTCTCGGGATCGCCTATCCCACCTCTCCATCCCCATACCTGGGCTCCTATCCCATCAATCTACTACTCTGTGAAGGCCACTGGAATGGCTGGTCCCCAAGCATACTCTCTAGATGACTGGGCCTACTCGGTTGTCCCTACAGGTGCACCCTATTGCTCTCCGAACTGCCTAAGGACATGCTATGGAAAATACATCTCGATAATCAGTGAGGTCTACATGGTCCTCCCAATTAAATATTTGTACTGTCTACAAAGGCTCAGGTGGTCATCCTCATCATCCCACTACCCACAATATCTGTACGGTCTCCAAATGAAAGACACCATCATGTCAATCCTATGTTGCCACCAACCAGTCTCACCCATTTGGGTCTGCTATAAAGCACTTGCATAGTAATAGGCATAGGGCATCCCCTCGACCAACTGTGGTCTATCAATTGATGGACGACATATGGCTATGTGCTCCCAAGCCCAAATCATCATCAGAGTAGTCCCGCACGAGATACTCTCTGCTCTCCTATAAGAAACATCATGTAACTGATGGTAGAGTGTCCCCAAAAAATAAGGACCCCAGGCATAAACTTTCCTATTGCATCTCATCCCAACTAAAACATATCCCCAGCCAATAGGGAATCCGTGTCCTCGACGGTTAGGAATCAAAATACCTCCAATCAAAGTCACAAGGAATGCATCAAAGCAAACGTAGTGCTCCACCATGAACTTCCATCTAATCTCATATCCTTGGATACCTAGTCCTGCACCCTAATCTCGGTAGTATGCTCCAAAGGTCTACTCACCATGGCGAGGGTCGTAGATGATCCATTCCCCTCGGATCGGCACTCACAAAATCTGGTAGACATCCTCCAAGGTAATAGTGGCCTCACCTGTTGATAGGTGGAATGAATAGGTCTTCGAATTCCAACGCTCACATAGCGCAATTAGTAATCCCCTATTCGCTTGAATGGCGGACATGTAAGCAACATAGAACAATCCCAGTCGCATCAACCGGCGCCACTCTCGTGGGCTCAACTGGTCAGCAAACTGAAATGTCATCGGTCTGCTCTCTCGTGTATAAATCGGGGTAAGCTGCCTCTGCAAAAATCCAAACAAGTCATCAGTACCTTTTGCACAGACTCTCACTATTATCAAAGCATTTAAAGTTTCACAAACATCAAAATCAGCTCTGGGCATGGTCAAAAGCAAATACATTGTACTAAGGCAATTGCGTCTCAAAAAATCAATTGTGTCATTCCATACATCAAATGCAGTCCACAATCACAAATGCATCATTTTTTTTGTCAAATACATCACATGTATACGCTTCTATCACAAAATTTGACACTTGCATGACAGAAAAGAGAATGTGTTGCATAATAACAATTGTGTGGAGCAAACTTGCAAATGCGTTGCACATAGACAATTGCAGCATTCAAACATTCAAATGTGACTCGAAAGGTCGAATGCGTCGCAAGTTTTGACAAATGTGGCTCAAACTACCATTCTACCCTAATTCCTTTTTGCACTTGCATCGCGATGCATCATATGCGTCGAACGCGAAGGTGAATGCGTCGAACGCGAACGCATATGCATCGTGGCACATTCGTTATTCACCCTATAAACCTAATTATGACACACAAAACAAAAAAATTACAAAGTGGGATAGGGGTACATACCGCTGGCTCTAAGCCCTCTGGCCACCTGAATGTCTGCATGATCTCCCCGCAGTGCTCGGTGACTGGAATCACCATCCTCATTGCGCTCCTTTTCACTCTAAGCTCATTTGACCAAGTTTGACTACCCCGTAGGCTATCTTAAACATGTCAGAATCCAAAACCGATTGCGCAGTTGTTTTTCTGGTCATTAAATTGACTTATTGGGACCCTTTCCAAATTTTTCTGCCACCGATTCAAAATTTTAAAAATTTCTTGAGGGGGCATTGATACCCTTTACCTTCACTGGGGCATGGCTTTGACTTATTTTCTTTGTCACAACGCGACAAGCTACATTATGACAAAGAGGGGCAAAATGTAGACACCTAAAAATGACCTAGGCCTGCAAGCTTCATTTTTACCACTTTCGTCCTAGCATAATTATGACATTTAATTATGTCCTTGGTCTACATTCGACTATTGATTAAATAATTCATAATTATTTAACTAATTCATGTCATTTTATTCTTCATGATTATTAAATAAATAAATTTTATTTATTTATTAAATACATCATTAATTGTCTAAGTCTTCCTCTAATTAAATAAATTTCTAAATTTGTTTAATTATATTTATTCATTAATTCTTCTTGATTTTTAAATAAATCAATTTCATTTATTTATGTCACTAATCCTCACAATTAAATAAATTCATTAATTTATTTAATCATTAATCTTATCTTCTAAATTAAATAATTATCTTTAATTATTTAATTGAAAAAATTAATATTCCTCTCATTTTAAATAAATGAAATTATTTAAAATGTCATCACAACCTTAACTGACAGTCCATTTTGGTAAATAATCTAAAAAAGATTATTTATTTGTCTCACAAAATTCATATTTTGAGTTGATTGGTAGCTTTCTTCCAAAAATCAAATAAAGCAAGCAGGTTCTTGATTTTATCAAATTTGTTTTTCAGTCCATCTTTTACAAATCTCACAAAGCATGCTATCTTTATCTTCTTAATTTTGAAAATCTTTATTTTCAAAATTAATTATCTCCTCTTTTCTCCACCACTGATTTGATTTTCTCAAATAACATCTTGACCACTCACTTAAGGATTTTTCCCTAACCCTAATTAGGGATTATCAAATGAAATCTCGTCCTTTGATTTTAGGTTTCTATCAAGATTCGATCTCATCCGTCCATTCAAAATTGTGTTTTCTATAAAATGACAATTTTGTTCAGAATTTGGGACCACTTCATTAATATAGGCATTATAGTGATTTAGCATTCATAGTTATTATTTTCATTTATCATATTATCATAGGCATAGGAATTTAAGATTCAAATCCTTCAAAACTTGTTTAGGACAATGGCATAGTCAAGATTGCTCACACACTTGATCTGAGGGCAACACAAATCAACATGTTAGAAGGTGTAATAGAGATCAGCCATGGAGATTTAAGACACTGGGTGAGATTGTTCTATTTTCTGTGTTTTCATTTATTTTCCTTTGCACTTCATTACTTCTTTGGGTTTTATTATTGTGCTTTCAATTCATTGAATCTAATCCTAAAAATATACCCTTAGTTACAATAACACTTGCCTAATGATAGTTAATATTCTCCTATTCCATCCTCACAATAACATGGAACATCTAATTCTCGAACATACCTGCACTCTTTAGGCCTACCACCCAGCTAAGAAATGTGATGGAATCATAGATTTCTTGTTTAAACTTTTCCCTGTGCAACTACTTAGGTAGTTTTGAGAAATGAGACTTTGGCTTCTCAAGCCAAGAATTGAAAACCTGTTGTGACTTAACAGTCTCCTCCTCATAGTACCTCTTAGTTGCCTCCATATTGAATGCTACTACATGTGATCTCTCTGGCATATCAAAAGTCTGTGCAATAGAGATAGGGTTAAGATTAGCCAATACTCTCCCTTGAGGATTGACTATCCTCTATGAATCTCTGTCATAGTACCGAGCACATTCCAATACCAACTCATAACACTGAACTGTGGGTGGAAATCCTTCTACATGAGATAATCCTGATTCCATTAATCTCCTGGCTAGCACTAGAAGATCCTTTTGTGCCATCCTTGCCTTAAACTCCTCATAGTCCCATCAACCTACATTTGTGTCTAAAACTTCAGACCAAACAGAGGCAATCTTACTTTCTGGGATCCTGCTCTTGATGTCCAATTTAACTCTTTTTGCTTCTGAGATAGAGGATCCCTCCATATCACACTTAGCCATTCCAGCCACTGCCTTGCTAGCTTCAGCTTACATCCATCGAATACTAACATGAAAATCCAATTGTTGATAACATATTCATCAAAGTGTTAGCTCAAAATCATAATAAAACCATCAAATCAACTATAAAACACCAAAATGAGAAGTTCGGGATTCCAAGCTAACCGAGGAAAACCAGTCGGGGAGGAACTTTGGAAAATTTTAGACTAGGTAGATTTTCCTAAATAAGGCACAAATACCAATGATTGATCATCAAAATGAAGAAAGGATGCATATAATATTGTAATCTATCAATTTAAAGCATGGAATGTTAAGCATTCATCATTAAATTCATCCATCTCATCCAATCTCTAAGTTCCACAAAGCTTTCAAGAGAGTTTGGAAAATCCCAGCCGGACCAAAATTCTACAAAAATAATAATACCAGATGAACTTCGGGGAAACGAAGGGATGGAGGAGAAACTGAGAAAATTCGAGATTGATGGAAATTCATGAAGAAGGCAAGATTCTGGATTGTCAATGCATTCCAAGAAAATGGAGGGGACAAGGAAACTCGGGGAAATCCACCAGCGTAGGAAAATCCTGAAACTGAAGGAAAACCCAAATATCAATGTTCTCACATGATCTCACTCAGATTGATAGAACGATCACAAATTTGAGGAATTTGGGGCCACAACAAGTTTGACCTGAACCTTCTATTGATTTTCATTGAACTTAAAGCTCCTATTAATTCAAATTGAAAGGGAATGGCAATGCCCTAGGTATGAAACCCCAAAGATCCACCATTGACGCACAACCAAGCTCGAGATTTAGGTCACTCAACTGCTAGGTTTCAAAGTATGATCATGGCCCACAAGTAAGCAAGATGAAAGTGAAAAGAAAGCACATAACTCATTTGGGGAACCATGAATCTAATCAACATCATGCAACACTAGCTTTAGAATACCCAAACACATAGAAAAATGAACTCTGAGCATATCTAGAACGCCAAAGGACCACTCACATTCATCAATCAAAAGATAGGCAACATGTACATACCATTTGATGAAATGGAAATTGATTATAGCAATGACAGACAAAAATCCCAAATGCCCGAGCAAGCTTTGACAACACTGACGCCCAGAAAACAACTATCAAATCCCACAATTCAGAGGTTTAGGATGCCAAATTTAGCCAAGCACCACAAAATTGAACACCCCAACTCAAAAGAACGCAAATGATAAAGCATAATGGCAATAAAATCCCCAAAAATTGATTAAATACATAACTCACAATTCGTACGAGTGACCATAAATGTAGTTGACAAGACAAGCTGAAGAAACTCGGAAACCTGACGGCGAAACAGAATTTTAGAAAAATTTGGTCTAGACAAAATTCCATGAAGTCCCATATTTTCTGAACTACAGTGTTAATCTCTTCGCTGGGCTTTGAGTGAAATCCGGGAAAATCCGGATGGAGTAGAAAATCCCAAAATGGTGTAAAAACCCGAACTTCATTCAGAACTTAAGATTTTCAATGTGCAACTTAGGGGAATCACTTAGGCAAGCAAGATAAGCATTTTAAGCTTATGCCAAGGCAAGGTAAATACTCAAAATCAAAGGGCCAAAACACCAAGGGAAAAAGCAAAAGAGGGTCCCTGCTTTAAGTGGGGCATGTGTGCGAAAAGTGCACAATAGGTGTCCCACATTCCCATCAATATTTTGAGTCTCACCAATAGTCAATAGATCATATGTTGCTATGGTGTCATGCATTCATACCGACATCTTGAGTATCATTGTGAATCTTCGCCGATGAAATCCTATCTCCGTGATGTAGTGGGTCAACAAGACCTTCCATAGATCACTCATATCCTATAAAATTTTTTCCTTCGGTTCAATTTCTGATCACCGAGACATAACAATTCTCCTGCCAATGGAAAAGCACCCAGTGTGACCTTCCTAGCTCTCACCGATAAAGCTTGTCTCGCTGATAAACAAAACATATCGCCAAGTATTGTACCAATGCAATCCCGTAGGTGTGACATAGGGAATAGATGAAACTTCATGACTTCATATCGATAATAATGACAAAATCCTCCTCTATTTAGTCAAAAAGACCAAATGAATGCTACGAGACTTCACTTCGATGGCTTCAGTCTGGCTGATGAATTTCATTATTGACGAGACCATGAATATTGCTAAGTCCACCTATCGATGTATCTCCATTATAGCGATATTGTAAATCGGCAAGACTTCCTTGAACTCACCCCGAGGACATCGATGAAACCCACCCTGCCTTATCGGTAAGACCAAATGAAAGTTGCAGGATGTTACTCCGATTGCTCTTGTCTCGCCGATATTTCACTTTTGTGCTTCATTGGTAAGACATACACAGGATCGATATGACTTATCTCGATGCATACTGTCTTGCCGATAGGATCTTTCTTTCACTGAGACTCTGAATTGTGTCTGCCCGATGTGTATTACCAAATGAAACTTTATCGATAAGACAATCCTAGTCTCTTGCTGATAGACTACAAAAGACACACTTTAGTATGAAATGCTTTATGGATCAGTGAGACCTACATCATGTCACACCGATATGAATTATATACTAAAATGCTCAGGGTTAGGTGAATTCTATGGGACCAAATGACTAAAAAAAACTAAAGCATGGGAAAAATGTTATGCAAAGTGGATTCTTATGCTTATGGTATGGGAATTTTTGGGAACTAATGAGTATATGCAGCCTAAAAATTTTCAAAATTTTACATTTCTAACAGTGGCTCCATCTGGGGATGAATGATTGTGAGATCATTGAGAGGATCTAGATTTTTGGGTGAGCAGACCAAACTTTCAAGGTGGTGGACCAATGATCAAGATGGAATGAATGGAAATGGAGATGAACAAGACCCTATACTACTGTACATGGAAAGATTTATTTTAAAATAAGGAATTTCAGGATTGTCCATGTACTAGCAATTCCTGTTCCTTTTATTTCCTAGACTAATATGCATGGAAGATAAATTTTTGAGAGGATTGTAAAAAGTTGTCCATGCACTGGAAACCCTTAATCCTCTGTATTGCTCAAGAGAAAAAATACTTCAAGAATTTCCCATGTATAGGCAACTCTTGTTCTTCACTAGTCATGTTTTGCAAATAATATGAATCTTCACCTTTCTTGCCAACAACAACAAAGGGTCTCAGCCACAAAGCTTCAAATTTCCAGTGTTTTCCCTTCTCCTGACATCTTGCATTCCACATTAACACCAGATCATTTTCTTCAAATTTTCTATCTTTTTCCCTTTTATCAAATAAATACTTCATTTGTGCCTGCGACTTCACATTTTGGTTTTGAGCTACTCTTCTTACTTCATCAAGCTCTGCCAGTTGTTCCATTCTTTCTTCCATTGGTTCTGGAATATCTATATCTTCCTGAAGGATAAATTTGTAAACTGGTAACAAATTTTGTAAAGGCATCTTAGCTTTTGTTCCATATACCAATTGAAATGGGAATTTTCCAATTTCCTTTTTCACAGTTATCCTATCAGCCCACATAACCAAGCTCAATTTTGAATCCCTAGCCTTTTTGTTCCCACCTAGCATTCTCCTTATGGTTTTTAGAAGGCTTTTGTTGGTGGACTCTGCCTAACCATTAGTTTGCAGATGGTAAGGAGCTGCATAAGACACAGTGATACCATATATACTGCAAAAATATTTAAACTTATCAGATCTAAAACACATGCCATTATCTATAATCAATCTTAATGGTTTACCAAATCTGGTAACAATGTTATCCATTAGAAAATTGATCACAACTTTACTTGT
Organism: Sequoia sempervirens; assembly: GCA_007258455.2. NCBI lineage: Eukaryota > Viridiplantae > Streptophyta > Pinopsida > Cupressales > Cupressaceae > Sequoia > Sequoia sempervirens. The sequence goes on from VDFB02271358.1 coordinate 982,264,017, forward strand.
TTCTTGCTTGGTTGGAACTGCCTCCACCCATTTGGTGAAGTAATCAGTAGCTACCAGGATCCACTTATTTCCTCCACTTGATATCTCTTGTATCTCCACAATAAAATAAATTCCCCACTGATGAAAAGGGGCTTCAATCTACAAAGGTCTGAGTGGTAAAGCTCCTTGATACTTCATTTTCCCTGAGAACTTCTGACATGCTTCACATCTTCTTACATATGAAAAAGAATCATTAAAGAATTTTGGCCAGTAATAACCTGTCTTGAGAATCTTATGTGCAGTTGTCTTTGCAGAATAATAGCCTCCACAGACCCCTTCATGCATCTCTCTCAAAGCACGCTTGGCCTATGACTCATTAAGACAAAGCAACAACATACCGTCCTTGTTTTTCCAAAATAAATCACCTTCCATAAACACATATTTTGATGCTTGCAGCTTCAAGGTTCTTCTCTGATTATCACCTAATCCTTCAAGGCACTTGATGTATCTAAGGTAATACATGATGTCTGTATACCAAGGAGTATGCTCAATACTTGCAATTGCATTTCCTTCATCTTCTACATTACAAATTTGATTTGCTTCAATATTTGTTTCTGCCATTAACTTAGCCAAACCTTGACCTCTTACTAATTTGGTGATTTGTATTTCCATATCAAATTCTTGAATTTTATTAATCCACCTGAATCTCATTCCAGTTACCTCTGACTATGTCAAAATATCTTTAACAACTGCATGAGGTACATAAGCTATCACTTTGGCTCCAATAAGATATGGTCTAAAAGATTTTATGGATTTCACCAATGCAAACACTTGTTTCTCCATTATATCATATTTCAATTCTGACCCCTGCAATGACTTACTGAAAAAAGACACAAGCTGCTCATGACCTTCCTCATTCTTCTTTAACATGACAGCAGCTATAGTATGCAATGAAGCAAATGAAAATATTTGAAAGGGTTTTGAAAAATTTGGAGACTTAAGGACAAGAGCTTCCTTGATGGCCTTTTTGATTGATATAAAAGCTTCTAATGCTTCTGCAGTCCAATCTACCTTTTGTCCCTTCCTCAACATCTTTGATATGGGCTTAACAATTTCAACAAAATTAGAAACAAATCTCCTAACAAAATTGATCTATCCAAAAAATGACTAGATGGCCTTGACAGTTTTAGGAATAGGAACTTTATCTATGGCCTCAACCCTCTCAGGATCTATTCTAATCCCCTCCTTTGACACAATATGTCCTAAGAGTTTACCTTTTGTGACTACAAAATGACATTTTTTAGGGTTCAGAATAATACCATATTCTAAAGCTTTAATAAATACCTTTTCTAGATGTTCTACATGATCTTCAACCCTTTTTGAATAAGCAGTAAGGTCATCTTGATATACCACCATGATAGCATTAATCAAGTCTACAAATGCTACGTCCATAGCTCTTTGAAAGGTTGCACCTACATTTGTGAGACCGAATGGCATTCTTACATAAACATATGTTCCCCATGGGGTTGTAAAAGTTGTATTGTATTGCTCAGATTCTTTGACTTTGACTTGGTTGTAACTAGAGAACCAATCCATCATAGATAACAACTCACACCCCATTACTTTATGTCGTATAGCCTCCATATTAGGTAGAGGATAATTATCCTTGAGAGATGCCACATTTAGATTTTTGAAGTCCACACACAATCTGATATCCCTATTCTTCTTCCTCATAGGAACCAGGTTCAAAACCCATGTTGAATGCATGATTGGTTTGATAATACCCCCATCTCTAAGCTTTACCAATTCCTCCTACATTTTTGGTTCCAACGTTGGGCTAATAGGTCTTTTCCTTTGCCTAAATGGCTTTGCATTTGGCTTCAATGGGATTTCGTGTTGAAACAAATCTTCCTTATATGCTTTGAGATCTTCATAAGACCATGCAAACAAATGTTTATATTTTCTCAATATTGCAATCAACATTCTTTGAATTGTCGGGCTTATTTTCTTTCCAATGTATACCTTTTTTGGTGCCAGTTCAGTCCCTAAATTGACCTCTTCAATATCCTCCCTCTTGACTAGTGTCTACTTCATGAGGGACTGATCATTTCCATCATATACCCTTTCCAACGCTACTAGCCCTTTGGGAAGCTTATTAGTTTTAAGCTATATGACCTCTTTCCCAAATACTGTATGCTTTCCATCTACTTCTTCAACAAAGGCATTGAAATCAACTTCTTGAGCTTCATATTGATCTATACAGTGAAGAAATTTCAAGAGGTTAGCATCATCATTAAAAACTTGCCAACTGTATATATTGTGAAGCACATCAGGTCTTGTTTTGAACTCAATTTGAGACACTCCAGCCAGTGTGATATCATCTGTTCTCAATGCTATATTGGCTAAAAAGTCTACTAGTATGTTTTTCGACCTCTCAATCCATTTAATGGAGAAAGCATCAAACAACTCAATTGTGTCCCATACAACATTCCTGTATTGCTTCAACCTCTTTTGTTTTGCTGTATATTTTGATTTAACTTGAGAAACAACTAGCTCTGAATCCTCTAGAATAGTTAGTAGCTTCATCTTATGTTTTACAACCATATTCAAACCTATTAACAAAGCTTCATAGTCTGCTATATTGTTCGTACATTCAAATTCCAGAAAAAATGAATATTTAAAAGTAACTCCTTTAGGGGAAACAAACAATATTCTTGCTTCGTTACCTTCTTGGCTGCAAGCTCCATCAAAGTACATTTTCCACACACCGTCACAGTTTTTTGCAACATGCTTATCAATTGGATTAACATTGACTAATTTTGGGTGAGCTGGTTCTATCTTAAAATTCCCAAGATCCACATCACAAAAGAAATTGACTTGATTTTGAGGCACACAATCTACAATTGGGTTCATCCTTGGCTCCTTATACAACTTAACTTCTTGGCCATTCACTAGAATTGTTGCATAATATAAATCAAATTGGACATTTCCCCCAATTGTTGTTGTCCATTGTCTTGATAAAAGCATCCCAAACTGAGGAGGGGTATCAATTATAGTTATATCTATATTGTAGGCCACCTGAGGATAAGCAGCTAGTTTGACTTCAACATCTTTCATAACACCTACTACTGGAACATGCCTACTATCCATTGCATAACACTTCCCTTCATTAGTATCTACCCACATACCAAGCTATTCATAACTCCAACTGGCATGATATTGATTGCAGTGTCAGATTTTATCATGCAATTCCTCAACAGTTTGTTATTTAGAAGCAACATGATGAAAAAGGTTCAACTTGTGGGGAATTTACCAATACATCATTTAGACACACTTTTGGGACAATCATCTTCTCTTGCTTGTTAACCGTCTTAGTGGCCATCCTATTTTCAGAACTCGTACTTTTCTCATTTTCATTTGATATCAATTGAATTGCACTATCCCTATACTCCTTAATTCTCATCATCTCGAGTAGTGGGACAAATTTTTTTACCTGTGATAAAGCTTGAGAGAAGTCAAAAGAAGAACCTTTCGCCTTAATCACTTTCTTTTGCTCTAATTCTTCTTCTTTTTTTTCTTCCTTTTGGACATGTTTCTGCTTTTCTTTGTATAACTCTTTATCCTCCTCCTTTTGAACAAGCTTTTGTTCATTCTTATCATGTTGCTTATTTTCTGTTCTCCTCAAAACTCTTGGTGTTACTTCTCTATCTTTCATAAATATTCCCCTGGGAGCACCTTCCTTTTCATTCACTGTCCTATTTCTTAACCAATACTTGCTCTTTGCTTGTTCAACTGCAACAATGGTTAACCTCTTTATTTCCTCTTTAGTGGGTCTCCTTATATCGCATTGATTAGGCACCTCAACAGAGTATTGTTCTACATAACTTTCTTCAGAATTAAAAAAACTTGTTGTTCAGCCATGTGGACATTGCACCTTTGATTTGAAACATCATACTCACATCCTTCATCTTCTGAAGATAAATATTCCTCCTCAACAGGGTGAAAAGTATTTGAAGTCAAATACACTATGTGATCTTCTCCACTATCACCCACTAGCATCCCTTCTTCTTGCATTTCTTGGGCTACAACATAGTGGTATGGGGAATGTGGCCCATTACAACCTTCACACCAAATATTACTATTGACCATATACGCCCCCTTCTTCGTTAATGGATCAGGTGTTTCTTTGTTCTTGGGTCTATCCATTATAGGTTTTACATCCTTCCAATTTGTATTGTAAGGCATGTCGTGTAACCTAGGCCTCTCACTTCTGTATGTGTTCTCCTATTTGTATTGATAATTATTGACTTGCTGAGGAACCCTAGGATTATGTCTTTTACTAATCATCCCAATAGCTTTCCTATTGTTTTCAATGGTTAGTGCTATCTTTTGGGCTTCAACTAAATCTCTTGGAAACCTGTTTCTTAGTTCATACCCTATTTTTGGATCAAATGCATTCAAATAAATACTCAATGCTGTAGAGTCTAGAAACTTTGACCCAGGTGGTATCTTATTCTACAATTTGCTGAATCTCTGGTTAAAATCATAAATTGACTCATTCTAATTTTTTTGAATCCATACTAGTTCATGTAAAGAAGCATCTGGTGCACATGGATTTCCATACTGTTCAAGAAATCGATCCTAAATTTCTTGAATAGAATCAATAGAGGCTGTTGGTATGCTATTGAACCAATCCCTAGCTTCTTCGGTGAGTGACATCATGAACAACCTCATATGTAAATCTTCATATGATATATCCAAGTCTTGGACAAAAGCATTAAAATTCCTCAAATGATCTTCAGCAGTAATTGCACTACTCCCTGTAAACTTAGGAACAAGACTTCTCCAACTGCTATCCATAGGGTAAGGGTATAATTGAAACCCTGTCAAATCAAATTGTCTGATAATTTTTGTGTATTGTTGAGGGGGAGGGTTATGCAAGTGTTGATACTGATACACTGGATTATTGTATGGCACATATTGATGACCATGAGGTGGTTGCGGATTTGTATGTTGTGATGCAACATATGGTGGATAGTTTGGCTATTTGTATTGATTTACCATCTAATTCTGAGGAACCTTTGGCTAATATGAAGGCCCTGCATAATTGTTTCCTTGCTTATGAGGCGGTTTATATTTTCGAAGATTAGTTTCTGAGCCTTAATTTGGGCTTCTTGCAATTTCAAGTCTTGGATTGCTTTTATCATTTGTATATTTTCCTATTCAACTTTTGCTCTTTCTACTTCTTGTTTATGAAACTCGAACTGTGTTTCTATTTCTTCACGAGTTGAGAAATCATAATTTTCCTGAGGAATTACATGATCAATAGGCTCATTTTGATTACCCTCCATTCTTTGATCATATTCCTATTGATATCTGATTCATTCAGCTTCGAGTTTAACATCAAACTCTGCCTATTTCTAAGGATTACAAAAAGGATTTCTTTGTTCTTCAAGGGTAAAAGCTTCTACACTTGAATTATCTCTCCATGTATCATAACGGTCATATGTCTCACAATGTGGTCTTGATGTTTTGTCTTTGTTCGTTATGCACATGTCCTCATTTATCTTCTTACCCTTATCAACCTTATCATCCTTATGTGTCCACTTACTACTACCACTAGGACCTCCAGTAGGACCTCCTTTGAATTGGGATCTTCTACCATTCATGTTGAATTGATGCAATGTTCTTGTCAGAGTCGCCACTCACTTTGTTAAAAGTGAGAAAAATGAAATTATCTTGATTGTATCCCCATCATAATCACTCTTTCTGAAACTTCCCAAATTATGAATCTTTCTTCAATGACTCTATATTATAGTCTTCAACTGGATATCCTGTAATAACTTCCCCAACAAAGTTTCCAATTTGTTAGCTCTCAAAAACGTAGGAAAAATACTTCAAGGGGTTGCCAATCTCTTGATACGTTTCAGGGTAACTGACAATGCCTAAAGGTTTAGACGTTCTACTCTTTAGGTGCTACCAAACCTAGGCAGTTGTACCTATAACAATGAAGTAGAATTGACAAATGTTTATTCCTTTAAAGTGATTTACCCACAATGGCAAATAGGAGTGGATAAATGAGTTTTATATTGCTATAAATTGTATAATCAATATCAAGGCTAAATCTAATGTGTTCACATGTAAAATTGAATGAAATTAAACAATGAATAGCAGAGACTAATGGCTTATTGGGTGTACGGAGTCAAATGAAAATCTGAAATGAGTAACTTCTTTTTGGAAGATACCCAAATTGTTTGGCATACAATTTTAAGTTTATAACTGGTATAAACATGCAAGGATGTGACTACTGAGTTCTTCTTAATGATCCAAATGAATTTTTCTAATTACTATGACTGAATAAAAGGACTTAAGCTTTCCTTGAAAGAACCAATTAATCCAATCATATAGATACAACAAGTGTGCACTGATAAACTGAAAAATATCCTTGATATATCAGTTTAAACAATTAGAAAACATCAACCTTGGAGACAACTTCAGTAATACTTTTAATTAATACAACAAAGAACTGAAACCAGAAAAATGTCATCACATCAAATAAATTCAATTGAAATCTCCATTATTTTAGACATGCATCATAGTCTCAAAATTCTCAACATTTTGTGTCCTACTATATTTTTTTCTCCCTCCCTCTTTCTGTTGTCAAAGATGGGTTTTATATATCAGTATCATGAAGGGTCGCGTCCATTCGTATTCAAATATTGGGTAATCATTTCATTTAGGCCTTTTCAAATGTTTGCTAAACACCCGCTGAGACGTCTTGCAATCATACTAACACTCCGAGTCCCTCTGACTACCACATATCATATATTGCTTTGGTGTCCCACAGTCTCATCAATGTTTTGAGTCTTACCGATAGTCAATAGATCATATGTCCCTATGGTGTCATGCAGTCACACTAATGTCTTGAGTGTCCACGATGTTCTATGCCTTCAGTCTTGAGTATCGTTGTGAATCTTCACCAATGAAATCCTATCACTGTGACATAGGGGGTCAACAAAACCTTCCACAGATCACTCATATCCTACCAACAATTTTCCTTCAGTTCATTTTCTGATCGCCAAGACATAACAATTCTCCTGCCGATGGAAAAACACTTGATGTGACCTTCCTAGCTCTCGCCGATAAACAAAACATATCACCAAGTCTTGTACCAATGCAATCCCATAGTTGTGACATAGGGAATCAGCGAAAATTCATGACTTCATATTGATAACAATGACAAAATCCTCCTCTATTTAGTCAGAAAGACGAAATGAATGCTACGAGACTTCACTTCGATGGCTTGAGTCTGGCTGATGAATTTCATTATCAACGAGACCATGAATATCGCTAAGTCCACCTATCGATGTATCTCCATTATAGCGATATGATAAATCAGAAATACTTCCTCGAACTCACCCTGATGACATCGACGAAACCCACCCTACCTTATCGGTAAGACCAAATGAATGCTGCAGGACGTTACTCCGATTGCTCCTGTCTCGCCAATATTTCACTTTTGTGCTTCATCGGTAAGACATACACAAGAATGATATGACTTATCTCGATGCATACTATCTTGCCGATAGGATCTTTCTTTTGCTGAGACTCTGAATTGTGTCTGCCCAATGTGTATTACCAAATGAAACTTTATCGGTAAGACAATCCCGGTCTCTTGCCGATAGACTGCAAAAGACACACGTTAGTATGAAATGCTTTATGGATCAGTGAGACCTACATCATGTCACACCAATATGAATTATATACTCAAATGCTCAGGGTTAGGTGAATTCTATGGGACCAAATGACTAAAACAAACTAAAGCATGGGAGAAATGTTATGCAAAGTGGATTCTTATGCTTATGGTATGGGAATTTTTGGGAACTAATGAGTATATGCAACCATGAAAATTTTCAAAATTTTACATTTCTAACAGGACTCTTGGAAGCTTGGAAATCATTGGAGACCAAGTTGCAAGGTTTCTCAAGTCTTCTCTTCATTCAACAAGTCAAAATATCAACAAAAACTCATTTTCAGGTTCGTAAATCAAAGTTTCAGAAGTGGACACCTGTAGGAAACTGAAGTGCAGACCTAGAGTATCTGTTTCCACTTCCAAATTTTTAGAGATTCAGAAGTGGAATAAGTTTCCTATTAGGAATAGAAAATACCACATATTTTCATCAATCTCTATCCACTTACCACCTAGTTCTTACAAAAGTTCACCACACTTAATTTTATGATTTAGATAAATCGCTGAGATTTGTGTGGAAAAATCCATTTTGCAGCTAGCATACCTAAACAATCACATTCATAAAATAATTTTAAGTCCCATTGACATCATCGACCTAACAATACCTTATCGGTGGAACTCCCATCACCACCCTACTGATAGCCCAATGAGGATAGTTCATAACTCTACATCGGTGTAACCTCATTCCATCAGGCTAACTTCCAAAGTAGTCTCCCTGAAATACAAATAGAGGCAATAAAGATGATCACATCACCATAGCTCTAATACGTCAGTGGAATGAATGATTGTGGTCCCCCGATGGCCTAATATAATCACAAATTATCAAAATTATAACACTCAACTGTGAAGTTGGGGTGCATCAGGGTAGCATTGTTTGGTGCCCCACCGATAGACTGAAAGGAATACATTCATTAGTGGAGAAGGTGGCCATCGGTGGAAAATGAACCAAGGCCCCAATGATACAGTGATGAACAATTACTACTAGTTGATGTGATGTTCAAGAACATTGTCAAGATATTTAACATAAATGCTCCCCCTGATGACAAGACTGAAACAAGTGGTATTTTAATGAGGTAGATGTTATGAAATAACTTACACAATAGAAGAATATGATATGAAATATGCTGCAAATACTTGATAATATTTGAGAATAACAAGCCACTTCGAGGGGGAAAACCTCCAAATATCTCTAATGAGAACACACTTCACACTTCATGATCAAATAAGACTCACAACCTCCTATATATACTTATTTATGCCAAGGATATCACCTAGGCCGACTTAGACACACCTATATAAGACTTAGGCCGACCTAAACAACTAAATAAAAATATACTAATGATAATATGACTTAATAGAGAGTTAAGATAGCCACAAGCAGACTATTCATAACCCGATGTACAATAATATTAAGGGCGTAACATGCCCCCCTTCTTCAAAGAAGCATTGTCCTCAATGCTAATCAAGTTTGGAAACTTTTGAATGAACTCCTCATCTTCCCATGTGGCATCTTCAACTAGTAACTTCTTCCATTGGATGAGATACTCAGTGATATTTCTATTCCTCAGCTTCTTTGTGCATGTTTGACGAATGCACTCTGGTTCAAAAATGATTCTTCCTTCTTCATCCAGCTCGGGAAGTGTTGTTTGAGTGGGAATATTATGCCCAATTACCTTCTTCAAACAGGAAACATGAAAAACTGATGTATCTTTGTTGTTGGTGGTAAACTCGCTTGTAGGCAACACTACCCCCATCTTCCAGATGATTTGGTATGGACCATAATACTTTGGAGACAACTTATTATTCTTTCTTTGCTGCTTTAGTGAGATTTTCTTATAAGGTTGCAATCGCAAGAAGACCTAATCCCCAACTTCAAAACTTCTTTCACTACGGTGTTGGTTTGTCTGCTGTTTCATCTGACTTGTGCTACGGCTAAATTCTCCTTGAGTCCCTATACTTGTTGATGAAGCAAGTGGTCTTCATCACAGAACTCTTGGGGACACCTTAATTGATGATGTGATGGAAGGAGGATGATATCCATAAAGTGCCAAAAATGGAGACATTTTTGATGAGCTATGAAAAGAAGTGTTATACCACCATTCCGCAAGTGGTAGCTAATCTACCCACTGGGACTGTTTCTCTGAAGTGAAACTACGTAGATATCCTTCCAAACACTTATTAACAACCTCTGTTTGCCCATCTGATTGAGGGTGGTATGAAGAGCTAAGAGCCAATTGAGTACCCAAACATGAGAATAAATCTTTCCAAAAGTGACTAGTGAAGATAGGATCAAGATCACTAACAATAACTTTAGGTGTACCATGTAGCTTTTGGATATTCTCCAAAAAAGTTTAAGCCACTACACTTGCTGTAAAAGGATGTGCTAATCCAATGAAATGTGCATATTTAGTGAGCCGATCAACTACCACCATGATGACATTATGACCTTTAGATTTGGGAAGCCCCTGCGGATGAAGTCCATGATACCTCTTCCCAATGGCCGGCTAGGAATAGATAAGGGCTGCAAGAGACCCGTGTCTTAATTGTCTCCCCTTTATATGCCTTTGACACAACCAAACATTCAACCACAAATTTTTGAACATCACCCTTTATCCTCCCCAAAAGAAATCTTGCTTGACTCGAAGGATATGTCTCAAAATTCCAATGACCTCACCCACCTGGAGACTCATATGCAACTCTGGAGAATCTTGATTTTAAGGTTGGAATTCTTGGCAGAGATGCAAATGCTCTTTATACCAAAGAGTATCTCCCTTCCAACAAAACTTATCTGAACTACTAGGATCACTTTTTAATTGCTCAATGAGATTACTTGTCGCAACATCATTTTGCCACTCTGCTTTGGCTTCCTCCACCCAATTTTCTTGTAATATTGAAAGGCCACACAATAAGGCTTCATCTTTCTCATCCTTCCTTGACAATGCATCTGCGACAATATTTTATTTCCCTTTCTTATATACAATCTCAAAGTCATATCCTAACATCTTAGTGACCCATTTTTGTTGCTCTTCAGAAGATAGTCATTGTTCCAAAAAATATTTTAGGCTATCATGATCTGTCTTAACCTTGAAATGTCTACCCAATAGATAAGGCCGCCATTGTTTCACCGCATGGAGTATTGCTAGCATTTCCTTCTCATAAATAGGTTTTAGTTGATTCTTACCTTTTAATTGATGACTCTGAAAAGCAATTGGTCGACCTTCTTGCATGAGCACTGCTCCTATCCCATTTCCACAAGCA
>VDFB02271358.1:982276018-982440490 GCA_007258455.2 Sequoia sempervirens
TTCTTAAGCAACTTCTACATTTGATGAGAGCTAACTATTTGTGGGGAATTTTCCTTCAACCCTCTTAGCTCTATTTTCTTTCCTTCTGATTGGAATCTCATGAATAATTCTTGAAAGTTCATCTCAACTGTTCCCAAGGTGGTAAGCCATTGTACTCCAAAACAATATCTATTGGACCCATGGAGATAGCATACATTGGGGTATCAAGTTGATAATATCCCATGGATAATTTAATGCTATGACACTTCCCTAACAACTAACCGCATCACCATCCGCAATCAAAACTTGAAACTCGAGCTGATATATAGAAATACCCTAGATGAGTAGCTAACTTTCGTTGATGAAATTATGAGTACTCACTGGTCGATCAACACCTACCTTCTCGCTTTTAGGAACCCCACCACCTTGAGAGTTTGTGGAGAGCAAAACCCAGAGTGCATGACAAGAAAATGATTGGTTGAGAATCATGTGATTCCCTCATTCGACTCCCTTCATCTCTAGTATGGGTCTCTCTTCCCTCATCGGGACCTTTAATATAAAAACAATTTCTTTTTCACTACATTTATGTCCTCGACCATTTGTTATCACAATTGAAACACAAGCCTTTTCTCTTTTCTCCTCAATTTGTTGTGGAGTCAACTTAGTAGGTTGTGTTGAATATCCTTTCTCTCTTGTCACATTAGCCCCTTGCTTCTTAGGAATCAAATACTTCTCCTCTACCCTGCGCGCTAAGATGAAAGACTCATTTATGGAACTAGGGCTAAACATGCATACCTCATGTTGAATGTGATCCTTGAGACCACCCAAGAATAATTCATTCAAGTTTTCCTCTGTAATTATATCCACCCTTAAGGATAGATTTTGGAATTGCTAAATATAATCCTTAACTGATCCTGTTTGTTGAAGTTTAGCTAGCTGGTTGAAGAAGTTGTAGTGACGCTATTGCTATATTGTGCTTGGAGTTCCTCTGTAAAAATTGAACATGATATGGTGAGCCCCTTTTTACTTCGATGAGTGCAAAGCCAACGATACCAAATGAATTGATCTCGTTCTAGATATAAGGAAGCCATCATGACCTTTTGTCCATTTGGGATTTGTTGTACTTCAAGAAAATTCTCCATTTGGTTTATCCATGTTAGAGGATCCTTACCATCAAACTTGCACATATCCACCTTTGGAAATAAATTCCTAGATCCCATACGAGTACTAAAACTTGTGTCAGTAGTAGCTGACCTAGAATTTTCACCTTGGCCGCTTGAGAACTCCTTTCTTGATTCAGCCCTGTAGGTGCTTAACATGTTTCGTATGTCTGATATATCTCCTCTCAGGTCACACATATCCATCTTAATTGAGGAAATGTCTTCCTTGACCTTATTGATTTACTCATTATGAGTAATATCCTCGATTGTTTCACCATCCTTATCAGGAGTCTTCCCTGGAGTGACATTCTTTTTACCCCTTGTTGAAGGCCCTGACATGATGGAAAACACTAATGTTGAAATAAATCACACAAATGAAACTTAAATTCTCTCAATTTTTTGCTGTAATCTCCTTTATTATTTCTTCAAAAACCCAATAAAAATCAGACTCCAATTCAACAAGATGTGTGAGATATGTAGATTCCAAAAAAATAGTGTAGAAACCCTAATTCTGCAATAATTCGCTTAATTCTGCTCCAATTCTTCTGAAATATTTACTGTAGCTTCTTCAATATGTTCTTCAAAAACCCTTTAAAAATAAGAAAAAAATTCGCCAACATCTGAAAGATATGCTCTTCCCAAAATCTCCTTTAAAATTGAGAAAAACCTTGCCTCTATGGTGCCAAGATCATGCTCTGATACCACTTGTTATGAAATAACTTGCACAATAGAAGAATATGATATGAAATATGCTGCAAATACTTGATAATAACTGATAATAACAAGCCACTTCGCTGGGGAAAACCTCCAAATATCTCTAATGAGAACACACTTCACACTTCATGATCAAATAAGACTCACAACCTCCTATATATACCTATTTATGCCAAGGATATCACCTAGGGAGACTTAGACACACCTATATAAGACTTAGGCCAACCTAAACAACTAAATAACAATATACTAATGATAATATGACTTAATAGAGAGTTAAGATAGCCACAAGCCGTCTATTCATAACCCGATGCACAATAATATTAAGGGCATAACAGCAGAGCAGAAGTAAATTGCACCACAAGTTGATCATAAAATTGTAGAGACCATGAGGGCTATGCTAAGGGAAGAAGTAGAAAATATGGAACTCGAAGCTCTTATGCAGCAAAACTAGGGGAGGTATAAATTTATGTAAGTACATCACTCTTAGCTAGAAAGTTTTATTTTTTTAGAGATTTCAATGGAAGAAAATGTGGAAAAACCTAAGGAAAAGAAACAAAATAATGAAAAAAGAAATTTAAGCCAAGATTTGATAGACCAGTGTCTAGGGTCAGGGCTGAGACCCAAGAGAAATGTTCAAATAAGAAAATTATTAGAAAAACATAAGGGTCTAGGGGATGTTTGGATGCCACACCAAGAATATGAGCTTTTCATGTATCACTACAAAAATAAATTCATATTTCAACTAGTTTGTAACCCATGGAGGTTGAACTTAGGGAGACTTGTGGTGCCAAACGTGTTCATCAACATAGAATTAATGAAAGCTCTTTCCAGTCAGTATAACACCAAGAAGAGAACTATCCAGTCACCAAGTGGGGCTAATATGCTTGTTATCTCCCAAGACCTAATCTCTAATGTATTTCAGTTATAATGTACCATGAATTTTCCATTCATAATTAGAGATCTCTTGACAGAATATCATTACATGGATACTAGCTACAAGAGGTGGAAATTACCTTTGCATAGACCTAAAAATGAGGAAGGCCAACTTAGAAGGTTTTTGAGCAATGAAAACCCTCATTTTCATGTAGATTTGTTTGAAGAATACTTTCAGTACACCTATTACTTAGTTGGTCATGTATTGGGAATAGAGGTCCCACCCCTTATGTCTATTGCATCGATGGTTATAGATGCGGATATACAAAGAAAGGATGCTAGGTCATTCAACTATGCAAGGTACTTGGCTAATTCCCTAAACCAAGGGCTTGAAAGGATAAAAAATAACAATGACTACATAGATTTCAAACACTATTCCTTGCTAATGCATTTACTTTTGTATGAGGGACATGCCAGAAACATGTGGAGTAAAGAACTAAGGATCAAAGATACAGATGAAAATGGAAACTTTAGACCTATACAGATATGGACTTCACTATGAGATAGTCAATGTGAAAGGTCTCATTATTTATATTTTGAATAATTTTTTGTTAAACCACTAATGAAGCTACTGGGATATTCATATGATCACAACTTATCCCCTGAGGTGCAAATATTTCTGAGACCAAAGGAGAATGACCCAAAAGTCAAAGTAAACCATAATTGGGGAGATTGGTATACTTTCTCTGACTGCATAATGATAAGAGTCTATGGGTTTGAAGGGATTCCACACTTGCTACCCCGAGTAGTTCCTAATAGAGTTGCTCATCTAGTGATTGTATGGCAATTGGAAAAGTATGATCCTAAACACCTCAAGGGTCATAATAAGCAATAACTCATGCCCAAAACTCTTTGTTTTGGAGATTTTATAGTGGTTGCAAATGAGGGATGTGAGGAAATTGGTGCTAAATTAGCACATTACAACCTTCCTCTTGGGTATGAAAGAGAGAAATTTGATACAGAGGGGTTTATTCATCAAGAAAGATTAGCACAAGGGTTGTCAGGGTATGAGCACTGGTTTGTGGTTGATGATGTGATCAGTAACCAAGATGAAGCTTCCACCAAGGATATAATGGCCTCATATAATAAAGTTATCCTCATGGAGGAGTGGAAGAGAAAGAATATCCCATCATATTCAAAAGAATTTGGTGATATACATGATCCCTTGGCTAGGATTGAGCAACTTATTGCTCATATGAATGAAATAGTAAAATATGTTCCTTCATATGTTTTTGATACATCTCATGCAAATTATACAAGAGTACAGGCTGAAGATATAGAGCCTCTAGATCACATACCCTCACAACCTACTTCTGATGTATGTTTTTCTACTGGCAAGAGTGAATAAGAGGAAAGTAACAAAGAAAGTGATGAGAAGAGTAGTGAAGAGAAGCAACAAGTAGAACAAATAAAAGCCCCCGTGATTACACAATATGAGCCCCCTTAGGAACAAAATGTTGTAAGATTTGAAGCATCATATGAATTATTTGATGACATTAGGGTCAAGGATGGGTAGGAATTCATTTATAATGGTGACTTTGTTAAAACTTCTAAATTCAAATATAAGGGAAGGAAAATAAGACCAAAGGAGCAAGATATTACTCCTAAAAAGGAAGATTTTGCTTTAGAGGAATTGAAAAGGGAAATTGACAAGGAGATGCAATCTATCACCCCCGAGAGAGGTAGATAATTACTTCAAGAGGTTGGGGTATTACTTCTACTAGGATGGGACATTGGCATTGCAATTGTGTTTGATAGTTTTAGAAAGAGGGGATAAAACAATGAACCTAATGGAGGAGGCTAGTGACAAGATGTATTTAGGGTCTGGGTATAATCTAGATGAGGCTACCTTGCTTATTTGGTCACTATACGCCCATGAAAAGTTTTTGACAGTGATTGATAATCCAAATCAAGTGATTGGACATCTTTTGGTCCAAAGAGTTGGGGACACTAATCCCTTGGAAACTATAGAACTGAATGTCAATATGGAAAAATTCACTAAAGCACAAATTGAAAAGTTGGTTAAAGAAAATGACAAATTGAAAAAGGAGCTATCACATCAAAAGGAGAAGTCATCTTCCTCTTCTACTTCAAAATTGTACTCCCCATGGCTTGAAAAGGACAAGAGAGTATTAGATGTGTAATCAAGGGATTTCTTTTTAGGTTTGATTAGGAGTGTTAGCAACAACAAATAAATGACAATGAAACTCAAAGATCTTACGAAACCCAAAGGAAGTAAAATACCAAGCGATTATACCTGATTGCCGAGACTTCCATGATTCCCTTTCGTAATACCTTCTTGCTTGTTGGATAATGTTGCCCTCAGATTCATCATGTGAGCAAATCTGCAAATGCCTAAGTCCTACACCAAGCTTTGAAGGATTTATGCTATGTCTAAATGCCTATGCCTATGACAATGTCTAAACTTGATCAAATATAAATACTAAGTAATGAAAAGTCTAAGAATGCAAGTGAATAAATGCCTATAATATGCCTATGTAAATATAAAAAATGTCAGCGCGTCTGTGTGTAATCAAAAAGTGAGAGGAAAATGTCATTTTGAGTGGACGGACGAGATTAATTGATGATGAGAACCTAAAATGAGAGGTCCAGATTAAATATGAGAATCCCTAATTAGGGTTAGGAAAAAATACTTAATTGAATGGTCAAAATAATATCTCAGATAATCAGATCAATGGTGGAGAATAAATGAGGAAATTAATTAAAGAAATAAATATTTTCGAAAAATCAAGAAGATAAGATTGCCTGATTTGTGAGATTCGAAAAATCAAGAAGATAAGATTTGGATTGAAGATCAGATTTGGAAAATCAAGAATCTGCCCGATTACTTGATTTTTAGAAGATTAGTTACCATTTTGAATTGAGTTAATTCAAATTATGGATTTTATGAGATAATAAATAATTGATTTTCCAATTATTTACCAAAGTGAACTGACAGTTAAGATTGTGATGACATTTTAAATAATTTAATTTATTTAAAATGAGAAGAATATCAAATTGGCAATTAAATAATTAAATTTAATTATTTAATTTAGCAGATAAGACCAATTAATTAAATAAATTAATCAATTTATTTAATTAAGATAATTAGTGACATATTAAATAAATAAATGTAATTCATTTATTTAATAATCAGTAAGAATTAAATGCAGAAAGGGAAATTAAATAAATTAAGAAATTTATTTAATTAAGAGAAGACTTAGACAATTAATGACGTATTTAATAAATAAATAAAATTTATTTATTTAATAATCATAAAGAATAAATGACATGAATTAATTAAATAATTATGAATTATTTAATCAATAGTCAAATGTGGACCAAGGACATAATTAAATGTATTAATTATGCTAGGATGAAAGTGGTAAAAATGAAGCTTGTAGGCCTAGGTCATTTTTAGGTGTCTACAAGATGCATTAGCTAATGTATATTATTGGAAAAATTCCCATTTGAAAGCCCAGGAACAGTGTAAAGCACTAGAAAAGGAAATGAAAGTCATTAAGTACAATATTGTGTTTGAGATAATCGAGGAAAGGTTCAATAAGATGATGAAGCAAGCTAATGATTATTGGAGTGTGTTCAAGTAGATACAATCAGCTATAGAGGAGAATGTCTGATTGCAAAGAAGAATGATTGATAAAAAGAAGGAACTTCTAGATAAACAGATTCTAAAAGAGAAAACACTGTAGAGATATAACAACTTGGTGGGGTCTCACAACCAATATCATCGTAGACTCAAGGAGGATCTCGATTGCTTTAATTTTATTCCTACACTCCATGATGATACAGGGAATCTTCAAGAAAGGGATGATTGGAAAGCAAAATTTATAGGGTTTCTAACCACTGCATTGCAAGAAATAAATGATGAGGATATGGTCCTACAAAATACTCATAAACAAATTGAGAAATTCATGTACATGGAGTATGATATGAAAGAAGTAATATCCAGTCCAGAAACTCATGCAGAACAAGAATACATCAATCACCTCTCAGCATTCAATCTATTTATCAATCAGGCAGTGGACATTCCGGGCGCAACTGAGCAACAATCAGAATTGGTCGGTAGTGATGATGTGAACCCTATTATATAGTAAAATATTTGAACAGGTCTTAGGTGATCATGAGCTTCTACTCAGAGATTAATAGATTGGTGCACACATCTATGGTTGTATTAATTTCTTAATTATGCTTAGTTTATAAATCATGTTTTATTATCAAAGGATGTGTCTTTTGGTCTGAAGCTTGTTGCCTCTCGTTTATATAAGAGATACCAATACCCAAAAAGAGATATAGGAGATAGGAGGAGCGAATAGGGATAATAGATAGATAGCAGAAGAGTTCCATAATGTTTATATTTTGAAAGACTATGTTGCAAGCATGATTTTGAGGAAATCAATGAAAGATATTTGATTTTGTGGCTTCATGTTGGTGTCAATTGTTGTTTTAAAAGGTTATCTGGTTGTCTCCACTTTGTTATTTCTCAGTTATTTGAAGTTGTATATCCAAGCTGGTATCAAAATTCATCAGACATATTTTCTTCTCATGTGTGGTTAAGTTAATTGGTTTCTCCTCATGAAATAAATCCTTTTAATTAATCACAGTAACTTGGAAGTAGCATCTGGATAAACAAGAAGAGCCATATAATTAGCATTTCCATTTTGTCTCCAATTTGGTATCATCTGTTGTTCTTGCATGAATTATTCAATTGGATCCTTTAAGGAAGGATTAAAATCCTTTTAATAAGTCATAAGTTACCTGGTTGTATCAGTTGGATCAATAAGTAGAGTTTGTTAATCACTTTTCCTGCATGTTTATACAAGATATAAACCAACATAAGTGTGCCAAACTGTTTGAGTTACAGCCAATACAAGTCATTCATCCTAGATCTTCATTTGACTCCATTTACCCAACAAGGCACTATTCTTACCCATCTAATCACCTAATTTTATTAAATTTGTTTTCAAAACCTTACATCTGTTAACTGAACATATTAATGAACTTCACCTTGAAATTGCTTATACAATTTATACCAAATTAGGCTTGCATCTCTCCACTCCCAATTTCCATTGTGGATAGATTTCTCAAGTAGGAAACACATAGTTTAAGTCTACTTCATTTGCATAGGTACACCCACCTAGGTCTGGCAGAGCCTAAAGAGAAGAAGGTTCAAATACACCAATTGGCCTTATTCGTTAGCCTAAAATGTACCAAGAGCTTGGTAACCTCTTGAGGTTTTTCAACTAGAATTTTTTAGATCTAACATCACCACCTTGGGTGACTTAGTCCCATTGGACCCTATTTTGAGTGAATTTTATAGATTTGAGCACCCATTTGGCAGAAACTAGTTTCTGGGCAGTTTTTCTAGATCTGGGACTAAGTCACCTAGACTGGCACAAGTGTCCCAGTTGACTTCTGCATCAATTTTATCAGGATTTCAAACCTTCATACCATCCATTTTCAGTCTCTAGGTGCACAAATTCTATTTCAATAACTTTCTATTTAGTTTTGTTTGCATTTCTAGGACATTTATCACATGTTTGCATATCACAATGTGTTTTCCAACACTTATTATTTCTTAGGTTTCACATTAATAATCATCTTTATTTTTTAGTTTATTGCACTTAGGACATTACATTTAGACACATTTCATCCCTCATTGTATTAATCTTGAGTGTAGACATTAGCATTTTGGCCCATCTCTCTCCTTTTAGGTGAAAAACCCTAGAAGAGTTAGAGAGCATTAAGGTGCCAAAATCATTGTTTACATTTTGGTGAACCCACTTTTCGAATAATCCCTTTTCTTATTTGGATTCCTTCATCATCCTTGAATTATCTTGCATTGCATTTTGCATTAGTAAATTTTCATTCTAGGGTTTCACATCTTGCATTAGTGAAAGTGCATATAGGTTGCATTTTTGCATCTTAAATCATTAAAAATCTCTTAAAATTTGCATTTGCATCTTAGGAATGCATTATACAGTATGAGACCATCAAAATCCATCAAAAAAGTCAAAAAAATTTCAACAAAATCCCTACTAGGACTAAGTCACCGCTTTGGGTGACTTAGTCCCTGTTTACCCCTTAGACAACCTTTTACAAAGCTGAAAACCCCATTTTTAAGTTACTATTTGGTGCCATTACCTATCCATATCAATTGGATGAGTTTCTGTAACATGCATTTCATCAAATCTAGCCTAAAATATCTTGTTTCATTTCACATTTGCATCTCCCACATTTCATTTTTTAGATTATTGCATACTATAATCAATAACTTACTTTGTTTTACATCTGAAAATTCCATATAAATAATTGCATTGCACTTTATTTACTTTTGCATAACATGTTCTTTAGATATTCCTTTGATTTTATTAAACATGGATTTTATAAGCATAACATCCCCTCTTATGAGTTTGATTTTGATTACAACAATGAGGAACATGTTTGTCCTGACCACCTCATTACATTACCCATTGGTGTGAAAGGAAGTGTAGACAATCATAACACACATGCTTTTTTTTCTCTCGATACCTATCCTATTAGTGACGAAGGTATCTTGGTGAAGAAAGTTACAAGCCTTGTGGGTCTTGATTCTCCATCTCCTCATTCCCCTTTGGACAATGTTAGACAACAAGAAAATGAGATCATAGACACATTTCTACATATCGCCTTACCTAGTCTCCATAACCATGACAATCAAACTTGTCCATCCCCTAATATCCCTCCTCAATGCAAAGAGGATAGGTTGGTGTTAGCAGACATCCCTATTAAGAATCATGAAACCCTTGATCCTCCCATCCCTAATGCTCTTCCCATTTTGGATAATCTATTTGAAAATAATAGTGGTCCTTCTCTTGATAAAGCTACTTTACCCTTGGATGAACATCTTATAAACTCTCTTTGTAGGGTAGATAATATGGAACAAGAATGAGACCTTACAGACAATGGAAATTCAACTAACATCTTCTCCTAATCATCCCCCTCTTGAAAATACCATCATTGATCATTCCCTAGTGGCAATGAAGTTATTGTGGAAGAACCAAGCCTTACTTGTCAAGCACATGTGGCTTGTTGTTCTCCTAAAAACTCTCCTCCTAGGGAGACTATCATGGTGCTAGAATGTAACAACACTAATAATGTTTCTTCCTTCACTAAACAAGTGGTTCTTGATTTCCCTTCATTAGAGATACATCAAACCAAGACTGTTGAGGTTATGAATGCACAAGTTTCCATTAGATCCCCCTCGATCAATGGACCTCATACATACCCCATGGGATATCCTGAGAATCCTCTAATTCTCTACTCACCTTCACACAAACAATAAACTCAACAACAACCTGAACTCATCCTTTACCCACCATCACATAAACCTTCACCTCCACCTAAATCTGAGTTTACCCTTTACCCACCTAATCATGATGTTATTTCTCACACACATTACACTAGAAACAATCCATCACCTCAACAACCCACCCCAACACCCTTACCTTTTCCTAATCCCATATTTCCTAGTGCTCCTTGATTAAATTCACACATTATGGAGTATGATCTTGTTGAACAGCTTAAGAATACTCCTGCAAAGATATCCCTATGGGATTTACTCCAAAATTCACCTACCTATCACACTATGCTTCAAACAGCCTTACAAAAATTTCCTATCCCTTCTAATGTGCAACTGAATGACATAGGAGCCATAATTCAAGGATTGAATGCTAACATTGTTTTCCACCAGAGTCAACTCCCCCCTTTGGACATGCAAAAACAAAATGAAGCTTTCATTACCATTGCTCAATACAATACGATAGGGATAAAGCGAACCCTTATCGACAATGGCTCAGCCCTTAATGTCTATAGCGTCCACCTATTGGATAGGATTCATGTGGATAAATAAAAAATTCAACCTGATTCTTTATCTATTAAAGGCTTTGACAATGAAGAAAAGAAACCGCTTGGTGTGATCACTTTACCTATTATAGTTGGAGAAGGCACATTGAATACACCAATCTAGGTTATGCCTCATGCTCTTTCATATAACCTTCTTCTAGACAGATCATGGATTCATGAAATGAATGGTGTGCCTTCCACTCTTCATCAAAAAATTAAATACATCTACAACAACAAAGTGTGTACAATTGATGTTGATCATGAGCCTTATAGTATCTTGCAACTTGAGAAAAGAAAAGAGAACCCCTTGAACACCTTAACACCAGCCACACAGGTGGAACCTGTGCAAAAAAAAGATAACCAACAACAATTAGATGATGATTGGGGTTCCTTGGAATTCACACCACCACTCATGGAAAATCCTTTGAAAGCATCCACCTCAACCACTTTAGACCAAAACATAACAAATTATACAACAACCTTTGACAAACACAACAATGAACAATCACCCGATTCAAAAGCAATGAAATAGCTTTATGGAAAAGGTTATGAACTTATGAAGCAACTTGGCTATAGTGGAAAAGGATGTGGTGCTCACAAACAAAGTATCCACAAACCTATAGATCCTATCACACAACAAACAACACATGGTCTTGGTTATTGTCCTTTGATAGAAATCACCAAGCCTTCACTCAACATCAATGCATCTTCGCTTACTATCAATGTAATCATGCAAAACACTAATGAATTGAATTCATTAGATTTTACACCCTCCTATAAAGTAGAGAAAAAAATATCACAATTTAAAGAGTCTTGCATAGGTATGAAAACTAATAATAAGCACATGATGTATCTTTAAAACAAACTACAGGACCATCTTCTCCCATTGATCAAAAGGGTGTCTTGTTGAGACTCCTCCAAGATCACTTGATAACCCTTCCAAGAACTTGATAGAAATTATATTACAAGACTTTTATTTTTTGCATATCACAGAGTTCATGGTCATTCCACCAATGAATGTAAGGCTTTGAGTATTAAAATCCAACATCTTAAGGAGTTTTGTATGCTTCCCTATGTGGGGGCACCTAATTCCTCTAATTGATATTGATTTTCACTCTCACTTGCATATCATCAATCACTTCAGCTCACCCTTGTCCTACACTAAGTGGGGGTAGGGGGTTCCATAGCCTTGTCCTCATATGTCACTTGTTGTTTCCTCCTTTGGCTAGTTGTTAACTTTTCATGAACATATAATCTGAGCAATCTTGGGATGTGGATGACATGCCTTAAGTTGGCTCACATGTGACATACTACCCTTTTTCATGATGTAGCTTCTTGAAAACATATGACTTGGCATAGGGATTTTTGAGTAAGCTCTCATATTCTCCTTCTTCTACTTTAAAGAAATTTCTCACAATAATGGTGTTAGCAACCACTTTAAAGTGGGGGCATACATCGACGCTCACATTTCATTGTGTGATTTTCTTTTTTCTTGCAATTTTCTCTCTTGGAAACATTAGGTACGATGTTTCCCAGGATGAGATCTTGCACTTGTCCTCTCTTGGAAACAAGATGAGACCATTTGCAATTTTCCTCTCTTGGAAATGCTAAGCACAATGTTCCCTAAGATGAGACCTTGCACTAAGTAAGAAAAATTCCTTTGAACATTCCTTGCACTATTTTACCATTCACAACAATTGTTATATGGCCACCATCCATAACATAACTTGCATGCCTATGGTACCATCTTGTTTGTCTATGAGTGTCAAGCATATGAAGTTTTTCTTACCTCATAGAGCTTGAAGAACATTTTTTTGGCACCTTATTAAAGTTATCAGGAGGTATAACTTTGGTATGGTTGAGCTGGAATCCCATTCTAAGTCATGGCTTTCCCCATACCCACCTATGTGTTTGTGAGTACATACCAGCTGAGCGTATGTTTCTCACCTTTTGGGATTTCTCACTTGGCAGAAAACCAAGGGTTTTATTAGTCCAAAGTGAGTACACATTTTCTTTCTAAAACAGACAAGCCTAGATCTAATCCACAACTAGTTGGACAAACAATCGAAGTGTGGTCCACCTTATTTTAATCTTTCTCTTCTTCCTAGTTCTTGCCATTGTATGATCGTGTATCTTATCTTGCTAAAAATCATTCACCTTGCATGTGCCCTTTCATGCTTATGTTGGCTTGACTTAGGATCTTGGATCCTGGGGGCTTGCGCAACCTCATTTGATCTTTTTTATTCTTTTTCATCCGCATTCGTATGATTGGACTCCTCTTGAATGGCTACTTTAGCGAGAGTTTGAAGCAAGTTCATCCTCTCACTAAAGTGGGGGCTTAATGTGTGGCCAAAAAGTGTATACTTTGCTTGATTTGGAAATAATTAATGATAAATTGGACTTAATGAGGCCTTGATTTGGTGTTGTGAGGTGTTTTTCACATCCACACTAGGTCTTATACCCTTGAAAATTGAATAAAATACATTTATTGATGTCTTGTAAAGGTGTTTTAAGGTGTTGTAACACAACTTCACACTTTTGTAGGACCATAATATTATAATTCACCTAAGTAACCTTACCAATACCTATTTCAAAGTTTTGTAAAATCTTGTAACAAACTTTCACACTTTCCTAGGATTTTCATGAATATTTGCACCCTTCTTATGCATTAAATGGCCCCTTTATGCACTTACAGGCCTTAATTAAGTGTCTTGTTGAAGAAAAACCTGATTAACAACATTTAATACATCTTAATCTCTGAAATCCACTCAAAATTTCCTAGGTGGAATAAGTCACCACCTTGGGTGACTTAGTCCCATGTGCCACAAAAATCAAAATTAATTCAAATTTCTTTCAAGTTTTTATTCTTTAAGACCTAAGGTTAGCCTGCGATGAGGTATTTTTAGGAATTTAGGCATAATTGTGTATAAATAAGGGTTTTTACCCAAATTTTTCACTCTCTTAACTCATCTTAAGTCATAACTCACTATCCTTCATCACTCATCATGTTCTCAAGTCAAGCAAGCTAGGGTTTTATGATTGCAAGTCATCAAGATAGCCTCCAAGGACATTCAAGGGAAGACTCTTCATGTTTTGCCATAGAAAATAAAGATCAAACATCATGGAAAGGTAATAAACTTCATTATTACATGTTTCATTCTATTCTTTCATCATTTTGGTTTAATTACCTAAAAGGGGTTTGACCAAGGCAAACCCCATGCCCTAACATTCAACATTTCTTCTTCTCTTCTTATGTGTTTGCAGATTTAGGACTCTTGGAAGCTTGGAAATCATTGGAGACCAAGTTGAAAGGTTTCTCAAGTCTTGTCTTCATTCAAAAAGTCAAAATATCAACAATATCTCATTTTTAGGTTCAAAAATTAGAGTTTCAAAAGTGGAAACCTGTAGGAAACCGAAGTGTAGACCTAGAGTATTTGTTTCCACTTCCAAATTTTTAGAGATTAATAAGTGGAATAAGTCACCACCTTGGGCAACTTAGTCCCACTGGACCTGATTTTTTAGTGATTTTTACAGATCTGAGCACCCATTTGGCAGAAACTGGTTTCTGGGTAGTTTTTCCAAGTTTGGGACTAAGTCACCCAGACTGGCACAAGTGTCCCAGTTGAATTTTACATCAGTTTTATTAGAATTTCAGACCTTCATACCATCCATTTTCAGTCTCCAGGTGCACACATTCTATTAAATAACTTTCTATTTAGTTTTGTTTGCATTTCTAGGTCATTTATCACATGTTTGCATATCACAATGTGTTTTCCAAAACTTGTTATTTCTTAGGTTTCACATTAATAATCATCTTTCTTTTTTAGTTTATTGCACTTAGGAAATTACATTTAGACACATTTAATCCCTCATTGCATTAATATTGAGTGTAGACATTATCATTTTGGGCCATCTCTCTCATTTTAGGTGAAAAACCCTAGAAGAGTTAGAGAGCATTAAGGTGCCCAAATCATTGTTTATAGGATGAAGAAATGAGGAGCCAATGAAGGACCTTAGAAAATATACCTCAAGGAAGATTTTCCAAAGGTTAGTTCCTTTGGAAAATCGCCTCCCTCGTGGATTCTTCGAATCCGCTCACCCTCCAAAACTCTGAGGCTCATGCTAAGTTATCATATGCATGAATGGGATTCAAAGTGGACTTGAGTAACCTCTTGATCATTTTAAAAGTAAACTTCAGTGATTTCAAGATCTTCGGGAAATCCCTCACACTATGGATTCTCTTAAATTTATTCCTTTCAGAAAATACACTTGCTAGTGGATTCTCCAAATCCATCCGAGTGTGAATTTTTTAAAGTCTTTCCAATAGTGAAAGGATTGTTTGAACGTGATGCCATCAATTAAAATGAGTTACCATGAACCACCAAAGCATGATTAATAACTTGAATCTATAGAGTGAGATGATCTTTTGGAGATTTTGTCTCATGATGCTTGTGAAGGGATTCTAACTTGAACTGAGCTAAACTGTGCTACTTCAAAAAATCCACTTTCCTGTGGATTCTCTGCATGCTTGAACCTTTGGAGAATCTGCCTAAGGGTGGATTCCTTGAATTCCTTCTCCGCTTGAAATCCATGAATAGGTTAAAATTCTAAGGTATTGCATTGTGTCATTTCAAGGTTTTGGCATTGGGATGTTGTGGTCTCCTTGACATTTTGAGATTAATTATGTGATGCTCATTGATAGCTATGAAAATCTTGATAATGTGAGTATATTTAATGCTTTATCATGCTTGGTACCATGGTGATTATTGTCCTCTTTAACTGATGCAGGTCAGTTCTAGTCTTGCAAGGAGATCAAAGGCCAAAACATCTAAAGTTGGTCCTGAGGAGCATCACACTAGGGCTAAAAGAATGAAGTATGACTTAAAGGGCATCTGGCTTGAATCAAAGATCCTCTCAACAATGGAGTAAGGGCATCTAACTTCGATTATGCTTCTGGATCCTACCGTGAGTGTAAATGATCCCCACCAAAAGAGGGTGTAGGTGTTTATTGCTCCTTCAATCAAGCCACCTCTTCTGATGTTCCTCTTGGACATCTCGCCATTCTCAAAGCCCATGGACATGCCAAATACCTCAATGGTTTTTATCGTAGTTTTCTCCTCCTTCATTCCTTCTGCCTCATTCATGGGGATCTTGCATCCTCCAAAAAAGAAAAAGATGGAGAACAAACCTACTAGTAATGGCGGTCAGAAGAGGTGTCCACCTTTTATGAAGGATGGTTCTATGTTAGCCTGTTCCATCCTTGTGATGAAGGAATTTTCAGCGTCCTCGGAGTTTGTCACTGCTTCTGAGTCTCTTGGTGAGCCTAGCAATGAATCTCGGATTCCACCTCCCTTTCCAATTGAGTTAACACATGGCACTCCTATGAAGTTCCTGTTTAATTTTTTGGATAAGGTCCCTACCTTATCAATGATTTTTGTGAAATCGTTGACTTTTACCCCATAAGAACTAAGCAGAGAAGACACCGAGGAGTCTCCTTCCTTTTCTCTTTTTGTGGGAGTGTCAGAGGGTTCCCCCCTTGATATTCCACCCTTGTAGGCTCATCTATGTTCCCCTTATGATGATCTATATTGGGAGAGTGACGACCTCTTGGTTGATGAGAACTAGGGGGCACCTCTTCTTTATCTGTAGAGTAGATTGTATGCATGTTTGTGTTCCTGGATGACCCTTGTCACCCTTGTAGGTGCTTGGGTACATGAGTGTTTATGTGTTGTAAAACTTCCTCTATTTTTTACATCATTCTTCTTTTGTTATGTGTATTAATTTTCAATAGTTGGGAACGATGCAAAGTGTTGGGGGCATTTAGGATTCCCTTCCATGTTGGCCCAATTTTTTTATTTTTACTTTGTCTTCTCGTGCATTCTTCATATGGTCTGATATAGTAGGGGGTTGATGAAAATTCATTTATATACTATTACTATATATATCTATATTTATGAGCAGCTCTGACCCTAAAATATCAGACTGCCCCTATGTCCTTTGTTCATAATGTTAGTGTTTCTTTTCTTGCATGTTTGCTCTCATATCTTTCATGCTTGCTTTGTGATCTTGCGGTGCTCATGTGTTGTCCCTCGTGTGTGTGACAAAATTACCATGGTTACATCTCGCTATGTTTCACGGGCCACAACACCACTTTTTCATTCTTTCTTTTCTCTCATTAGGATGCTACATGCCTTTGTGTTCGACATGCACCATCTTAAGGGGGGCCTATCAAGTTGCTTTGATTTTTGAAAAATGCATTTGATGGCCAACAAATATTTTCTCGAAAATATTTTCAAAAATCACATTCCTCAACAAGGACCACTAGTAGAATATTTTTCCTTCATCATGGGTTCATTTAGAAAGAATTTAAAAAAACTTCCTCTAAGGAGGGAGCACCTTCTCCTACGGGTAAAGTTATGACCTTCCCCTTGCAAGGGGACCCTTCTTCCTTTTGAATTCCTTGATGAAGTGAACATCTTTCAAAAGGATTCCTTGATGTTGAATTGATTTACGAAAAAATATTCTTACACTTTCAAACTGAGCATCCCTTGAGTGGACCCCTTTTCTTTTGAAGGGTTCCCGAGGGACCCATTTGAAAGTTCTTCCTTCAATTTTTGACTGTTTGCTTTCTTGTCTAACTATGTGGCTGCTTTCTATTATATAACATGTTTTATCTGTGGATTAACATGGTTCTTTGCAGGTGTTCCTGTGAAGCTTCTTTCCAATCCGACTCTAGGAGTCCCATACATAGGGCTTCCTTCAGGAGAGAGTACCTGGGAGGCACCTTCTTTATAGTTATGAGGATCTGTGAAGCGTTTGCATCTTGTGAGATTTCCATCGTTGATTTGTAGGCCTTCGATGTACTTTGAGAATATACAGAGTCCTTTGTTCAAGCCTCCTCAGGAGGAGAGTAAGTGTAGAGTTATTTTCCTTCTCTGTGCTTTCAAGCTCACCATATTTCAGTCTACTTCCTTGACGGTTTAGGTATATATTTATAAACTCTTCAATCTACTTTAACAAACATTCGCTAACATTCATGCTCGCTAAAGTGGGGGGAAAATGTATAGGAGTGAATTTGCACCCCTCTTACAAATTCCCCTTTCACATCCCTCCACCTTAGAAAATCAAACCCGACTAAGAAATTCCACATCAACTATCTACAGTACATCCATTTGGTGCTTGTCCTATGTGTTAGTGGGGGGATTTTTGTCAATGACATGCACGTAGATGTCTACGTGGTGTGCTAATGACCCTGACATATTCTTGCCTCTAGAATCCATAGAGATGTTATGTTCTCCATTGGGGACGAAGCATAACACCTCTACACCTTCCTGCCGACCCAAGAATAGCTCTTTCCATCCTAAACTCTCTTCAAATGCATATTATTCACATCCATTTGCTCCTCTAGACAATTCTAGATGATCCACATGTTGGATGGATTTTTGCTTCACAACTCTTGAGCTCCAAAGCATCTTCTCTACATTCTGTTGAGCTTTTTCCACCATTGGAATTGGAACTTGGTGTCCCGAGGGACTGCTTCTTTGTTGTTGTGGCAACATAGACCTTACCAAGCTTGCATCCTCCTCTATGTGCTTGAGGTCACCTCAATTGAGAAAGTGCTATTGTTTGTTGATTCACATGGCATAGTGTCATTTCTATTGTTCAATTTCTTTCCATTGTTCTCTTTATCACATTCTCTATCTCGTGGATTTCCTGGCTATCTGTGGAGGTGGAAACACCAAAGTGGGGGTTTTATTGAGGCAAACCCCTATACAACCCCAACATTTTTCCTCTCTTGGTTGTGTGTAGGTATGTGTACTCATGGATATTGTTGGTGAACTAGACTCATAGTGAGTTGGTCTTCACCCTTGCTTTCTATCATCCTCTATGTTAATTTTTTAGTTACTTTATTTGTTCTATTTATTATCATTCTAGCTAATATTTTAAACTTCAATTGCTAAGTAGTAAGTAGTTTTTTTGTCCCTTTCACTATACTTTGCACTTTTTGGTCATACGAATGCCTGTGCCCCAGAGATACGCCAACACACCATGCTATCGTCCTTGACCAACGTTGTTGTCCTCAAGTAGAGAGATGTTTGAGGTATAGTTTGGGTTCTAAAAACTTGCTCACTTAGCCTCATCAAATCTCTCAGGTTAGCAGAGTGATACTAGCACTAGAGAGTGCTTTTCATTCTCTATCCTTGACCTAAAATACTTGTCCAACCTAAGGTAGATTAGGGCAGCCCTCCACTCTCGTCTCTCCATGACCTGGAGCCTTGGTGTGGTTGGTCCCCCTCTTCTACAATTGTGAAGATGGTTGACCTTGTGAAAATGCATTTTGACCAAGACCTTGGGTTTGTGTTTGTGTTGCTCCCTCTACTATTGTGGAAGTGTCAAAATTAAAGGCGATCTTGACACCCTTCTTGATGAGTGCAAGAAAGTACTCATTAGGATCTCCATTGACTTGCTCCTCTACAATATGCACTATCCTAGGGTCTTGATAAGCCTCTTCAATTTCTTTAGGGGTTATACCTTTGTTGACTTCTGTAGACATCAAAAATATATTGATTGACATCATGCATTCGATCCTGACTTACTAACATCGTTTCTTCCTGAATCATCCCTCGGTCTAACCGTTTAATCAAATTCCCCTATCTGATTAAATTCATCAATATCCTCTCTTGATTAAATAAACCACTTTATCTGAATCAAGTCATTTCTCTTGTTAATTAAATCAATCTATCTAATCTAATTATCCCTATTTAATTAAATAATCAATTTATTTGATTAAATCTCTAAAGTCTGTCCATTAAATTAAATAAATTAAAACCTTATTTGATTTAATCTAACACCATCCCTTTTAATTAAATAAATCAAAACCTTTATTTAATTAGCCTCTTATCATATTCCTCTCTTATTTGATTTAAATAAATCCATAAATCTAAGTCAAATAAGCCACATCATCTAATCTCCTGTTAAATTAATTAACACTTGATTAATTTAACCTTATCTCATGTCACATCCTCTAGATAATGCAAGTTGCACATGAAAATAGATTTAATTCATTTATTAAATCTCTATTTTCATCACAAGGCATCTTTTGGAATATTCTCTCAATTTGAATTCAAAAATTCCAAGTCAACATGTACATCCACCAAGGCAATAAATTCATCTTACATGTCCTTTTCCTTGAGCCAAGTGGCATTTATTGCATTTTCCCTTCCCTCTTGCATGTCATTTCAACAAATTTGAATTTCAAATATTGGCATTTATTGGCATAAACCCCAAATCTTGCACATCCATCATCCATTCATAGCTTGACAAGTGGCACCATACCATTGGAGGAATGTTAGTCCCACATTGCTCAAATTTGGGCATTCATCCATCTTGGAATCCTATAAATGAAGAGCTCCTCTCCTCATTTCATCATCCACAAACATTGCAAAGTTATTATGCTAAAATATTTAGCCATTTCCATCTATCATTTGACTTCTTAGCTAGGCTCTTTTGCAGATTTGGCTTGGAGTTCTCATCTTTCATCAAAAGTGGATCAATATCATCTTCAACATATCAAGATTTCATCATAGGAATGGGAAAGGGCCAATTTTCACATCAAATTGGCACCAATTCCCCCATGGGATCAAGTGTTTGCTTCTCTAATTAGGATTAAATCTAGTTTTATCTTTTGTATTGTGTTCTTCATTAATTTCTTTCCCATTTTGAGTTTGCAAATGGATTTCATGGGGAATCCTTGTTTTAGCTTGTAATTCCTTGTCTAACTCATTTATTCATGTTGTTTTTTAGGTACTAGGAAAAGGGTTCGCACATTTGGCGCTAGAAGGAGGGCTGGATATCATTAATTCTAACATTTTCTTGAAATTTCTGCATTTTTGTTCACACACAGGAAATTCCAACGCGGGCTCATCTGCATTGCTATATGGCACCACGTGAAACCTAAACTACACCGCTGGACTCATCCCGCCAAAAAAAATCAAATTTTTAACTCCATCGCTGGACTCACTGATCTACAAATTTTTTTTAAAAAAATCTTAAACAGCGACACTTTCATAAACTACGATGCTGGGAAAAATTACGACGTAATCGAGCTCTCTATCTCGACACAGAGCACCGTTGACTAGTAAGCGGCGCTATGAGAGTGACGTTGGGGGAACAAATAGCGATGCCTTCACGAGTTGTGACGCTGGGAGAAAGTAAAAGGGAGAATTTGATTTTTACCACGTGCTTTTAATTTATGATTGCTTCTTCCTCTATTTTCTGCTTTGTAATTTTTGTGTTTTTCCAGAATCTGACTGGTTTTCTTCTTTGTAGGTTGGAAATCGAAAACAAAGGAAGGAAGAGCATGGTGATGATATTTTGTCCAATAAAAGTGTTTTTTAACACTTAAGTTTTTTTTTAACACTTGAGTGTTTTTTTAACACTTCTCTAGGAATTTGTCATTTTTTTCATCCTTAGAACACTAGCTTTCATTTGGGCTTAAAAAGAACCTTTCAATTTTTTCTTGCAAAGGATTAAAAAGAATCTTAAGATCAAACAACTTACTAGATTTTGTTTCTTGGGTTAAACAATTGAACAAATGTCTTTCACTTGTGATTTGGTGCTCTAAAATGAACTCACATATTGCTTTGAGGATCTAAAAAGAACAAGTGTAGCTTTGTTTTTGTGAGGGCTTACTTAGACTAAAGCCATTGAAAAAGGACGTATGCATTTCTCTCATGCTTTATAGTGATCTTGAGAATCAAAAGGCCTTTTTCATGACTTTGGGTTAAGACAAAGCAATCACCTCCACACTTCGATTTGGGCTTAAAAAATTGAACAAAATCTTGTGTGAGTGTGAGTGGGGGCTTTTTTGCGTATATTCTCTCTCCTTGTTGCCAACAAGGATTGATTGAGTTACGAATATTGTTCTTCATTTGCTTTTGTTTATCCTAGAGGGCCTACCTTGGGGAGAAAGTACTCACCCAAGGGAACGACTCAACCGGTAACACTCTAAAGCCAAGAGTATTTCTAGCTGGGATATAAATGTGGATATTGGAAGAAACGACAATATCACGCGGTTGACTTCGACAAGATGGATCCAAAAGGGGACTCTTGCCACGTTGGGTCAAATCCTACGAATGGAAAGTCCTTACTAAAACCCATGTGCTAGAATTTTCCAAAATCCTTTTATCTATTTGTTGGTGCAAGAACGGCCGTTCTCAAGCCACCCCACACTTTTACGGTCTTCTAGTAGAAATGGAAAACATGCCATGGGAGTTTCATGGGTGTTGATGCTTGGCTGCCCCATATAAGTGAGTGTCGTGGAGGGGAGTTAGTGGGGTCAAGCATCTAACCATTTGCTAGAGATAAGCATAGCTAGACTTGTCCAAGTGAGAATCCAACAAATATTGTCTTACACATCCATAGGATTGTATTTATTCTTGGGTTACAAAATGCATTGCTTGATCGAAAACATCTCAAAAATAAACAATTAACATCATCCAAATTTCAAACCCTTTTGAAGAAAAATATAATTGACTCAATCCATATGTTATTGCTTTCCCTTGGGATTCACATCCTTAGAGGTTTCTAAACATTAGATTATATCTCAATTTGTCTCCTTAAGTAAACTATAGGAAAACCCTTGCCTTAAGCTCATTTAATTTCCACATAACATATCTTGTGGGGTTTAAGGAAATTAAGACATTGGACATCTTAGTTTGAAAACCTAATTGAAGAAAGTGTTTTTTGTAAAATAAAGACATTAAGCAAAGCTAAGCAAAATGGACTTTCATATGTGTTGAAGACTCCAAATCCCAAAACACAAATCATTGATTGGAAATCCAAAAATGAATGTTCAAAATGAAATCATTTCTTGGTTACAAAGGTCATTAGGAAGCATTTGCATGCTCTTGAATACCTAGGTATAGCCAAACAAAGTGTACCCTTTTAGGTTCATCTTAGGATCAAAACATATCAAAATCTCTTTTTCATCCATCCTCCAAAACATCAAAACAAATCCATCTCATCATCACATTTTGGAAAAATCTTGAAATCATCCTTGATACTAGGCTTTGTGGCAAAATGAAAATCATCAATATCATTGAGACAAAATCCTTGAAAAACATCTATCAAAACACCTTTGGCTAGGTATGTGTAGATGCATCGTTTTGCATATACTTAGTCAAAGTTATCAAAATCATCTTGTCTAGCTTAGTGTATATAGATGAATCCTTCTTCATATGCTTAGTGAAACAAACATCTTTTTTGAATAGGTGTGGGTAGATGCATCCTTCTCCTCACACATATTCAAATTATCATCCTTTGAACAAAGCTATCCCTTAGATCATCATCCAACATCTTAGGGTCTTTTTGTTCAAAAATCCAAATCAAAATCAAGGACAAAATCTCAAAATCTCAAAATCCAAAATCAAGAATCAAAATCCACAAGTCCTAAAAGCCTAGTGTCTCATTCAAGATTTATCAAAAGCCAAGAACATCCATATCACCCATCCCTAACATCATCATCATATCATAACTTTTGATCCTCAAGACATCCTAAAACCTTCTACTTTGGGACATAAAATAACGATTGATCCAAAGAATCAAGAGATTCATCTCCCATATTCTTGAAAATTGATCCTTGTTTTATGGTTCAATCGAGATCTCAATACAAAAAGAGTATGGAAGCCAACAAAGAAACACCCGCTTCAAGCGATCTTAGCCAAACAAACACATAAATGAATCCAGCTGAATCAAGTAATCCATTGACCCTCTCATCATCACAAAATCCGCAAGAAGAAAACCAAGGAGAGTACCTTACTTTTGGAATGTCTCACGAGGAAATGATGGAAATGCTTCAAAATATAGAGAATCACAAAATCATCAACATCATGATGAGACTCAACCCTTCGTTATACATGCTTGAACTAGAAAAACAAGAGGCCAAGTTACCTTCGGATTTTGATGTAAGTACTATAGTGGAGACATCTTTTCCACATATCTCATCCACCATCCCCATTTCATCTACACCTCCATCCCAAAACATCACGCAAAACACTCCGCAAATCACATCTTTTGCTCCAACCCAACCCAATGTCAACAAGGGAAACACATTTCTCAATGCTCTCAATCACATCCCCTTGTTAATAATCAAAACTTGGATGCAAACGCCACATTGGAATAGAACATACCTGAAAACCCATTGCACAAAAATGTTCCTCTCACATTCCATCACGATCCATCGTCATCATTCTTTCACGCAACTCCTCAAACACCTCTTCGCATAAATTCACAAGAAGAGGGAGATATGTTCAGACTAGGGGGCTTATTCGACACCACGACGTTTTCACAACAACTCACACCCCTCACCTTTCCACCTCTTCCGCCATTTCCATTATCATCTGCACCACTCCTTGGTTTAGGGCTTCCTCCCCTACCAAGTATCAATCAAACTTACATCCCAACCATCAATCAAAGCATTGCACCAAACACAAAATTTATCGTTGATATCGCAACAACAAATGGTAAATGCACAAGCAATGGAAACATCATCAAACACACCCTTAACATCATAAAGCATGGTCTCTCAAGGACCAATAAAATCAATAGCACTATCCAACACCCAAAACATCAACACAACATCATCATCTACCACCATTCCAAATCCACCACCACCTCCACCACCACCAACATTCACCACATCAAGCCAATATGACGCAGCATTGCAAGATGCTTTTCAAAGAGGATACCAACAAGTTCAAAAACAAAAAGTCGTGCAACAAGCTACCCAAGCTGCACAAGCTGCCCAAGTTGCACAAGCTACCCAAGCTGCACAAGCCGCATTACAAGCGCAACAAATGCAACAAGCCCAAGCTTTATTGCAACAACAACAACAACAAGCTGCCCAAGCCACACAAGCATTGCAAGCACAAAGGGTCGCTCAAGCACAACTTTTATTGCAGCAACAAGCTGCACAAGCACAAGCAACACAAGCGCAAGCTCAATATCAAGCACAACAAGCACAAGCAACGCAAGTGCAAGCATATCAGCAAGCACTAAAGCAATACCAAGAGCAGCAAGAAGTGGCAGAATTGGCAGCCCAACAACAAGCATTGTGGGAATAACAACAAGCACAACAACAAGCATTGTTGGAACAACAACAAGCGCAACAACAAGCACAAATCCTAGTGCAACAATAGCAAGATCAACAACAAGCATTGTTCATACAAAAGCAAGTAGAAGCCTACTTCGCCCACCAAAACATACATATACCATTGAACAATGCACCAAACAATCCACCCATCCAACCCATGATTCAAACATCCCAAAACATTTTCATCCCACCCCCTGATCCGCAAAGTGATGTGATGACACAACTCAGGTTGCTTTTGCAACAAGTACTCGACCTTTAATCAGGGTGAACAACCAAAACACCAAGCAATTGTGTCCCTATCCATTCGATAGGAGCTTAGAGATGAAACCATTGCCCAGGGGATTTGAAATCCCCAAATTTGACAAATATCGAGGGATGGGAAACCCTGAAGATCACATTAGGGAATTCTAGGTTCATTGCATGGAGGTCGCATATGACGATACTTATCTAATGCAGTTATTTCCTAGGAGCTTGGCAGGTCCCGCTATAGAATGGTTCTCTCACTTACCTTCAGGCATTAGAACACACCAAGAAATTAGGGATGCATTCATTAAGAGCTACACATGTAACATTGCAATGGATGTCAGTCTTGAAGAACTATATGCTCTAAAACAAGGAAAGAATGAATCTTTTGCCTCATTCCTTCAACGATGGAAATCCAAGGCCAATCAGAGCAAGTGGACCATGCCAGAAGAACAACTTTGTACCATCATAGCCAACCTTGAAAGCCGCATGGCATTTCATCTCAAGGTTCAGGGCATCACCACATATGAGCAATTGAAATCCAAGGTGCTCAGCATCAAAAGAGCCCTTGTGACTCAACCTGCAGAATCAACATCATATCATGAACAACAAAACAATCACCCACCATCCAATTACAATGATAAACCTCGCACATGGGAAAGGAACAAGAATGTTACTAATGATGGTGTCATAGATGCCAAGGTGGTCATTAGTGGTCCACGCCAAAACACACCCACACTGCAAATCCAAAATCAACGCCAAAACACTCATCACACAACATACCAACCCAACAACAATCCAACCATCAATAACCTCAATGATCAAAGAGGACCACCCCAACGAAAAACTTATCCCAAATGAAAATATGCTATTTTGGGGGAACCACTGGAGGACATAATGAAAAAGTTGATCGACGAAAAACTCATCAAGCCTCCTACATTTGAAAACTACCAAGAACCTGATGTCAAACCCCATTGGTATAATGAAAATCAACTTTGCAAATTTCATAAAATCAAAGGTCATACCAGAAACAATTGCATGAGACTCAAAAATATCATCCAAGATCTCATTGACAAGAAAATCATAAACGTGGAACAACCTACCAGAAATTAGGATCTTAAAATCTACACGAATCTGATGCCGAATCATGGCAACAAAGGGAATAAAAATGATAAAGGGAAGGGCAGTGTAAATCATGTGTACGAAATGATCATTTCCTCCCTAAATGAATATTGCATGGTCATCACCATTAAGGGTGCCCATGCCGAAGATTGTGGAGTCACCACAAGAGGCGGCAAAGTCACCATTGCAGGATCATCCCAACCTAACAGAATCCCTTCATCTAGAGCCATTTCGCATAGCTACAATGTTGTAGAACAACTCAAGAGAATTCCAACACACATCTCCATCATGGATTTGTTAAAAATCTCATCAGCGCATAAAAATATTCTCGAGGAAGCATTAGCCTCATCCACTATCCCCACAGATCTCGATGCGGACCAATTCCAAGCTATGGTCAAAAATATCATAACACCTAATATCCTTACATTCTATGACCAATATTTCCCCCCTAACCATCTCACAACCGTGCACTTCACTTGGAATCCATTGTAAACAAGAACAAAATCAAAAGGGTCCTGGTAGATGGAGGTGCAGGTTTGAACATCTATTCTCTCAGTCTCATCAAGCAGTTAAAAATATCAGAAGATTCCATTGACAAAGGTAAGGGCATCACAATAAGAGCATATGATGACCAAGAAAGAGTGTCTCAGGGCACGATTAAACTTCTTATTCAAGTAGGGCCAACGCTCATGGAAACTACCTGTCAGGTCTTGGAGCTCAAACTGCCATATAATATCCTCCTGGGACGCCCATGGATCCATGCAATGAAATCCGTAGCATCAACCTTCCACCAATGTGTGAAATTTACACATAATGGAAAAGAGGTTACTGTCCATGGAGATCCCAAACCATTTTCGTACTGCAAAAATCTTGAGGCAAAGTATTACAAAATCCCCCAAGTGCCAAAGAATGATGAGGGCCCATCCACATCATATATCGACCTTGCCACTCTCGCATCCACTTTTGCAACAGAGGCACCCGCCATCCCCGCCATCCCCACCATCTTTGATATCAAGCTCATCATCCATGAGGACAGTTGTGGAAGCTACAAGCTCCCTAACAATGCTTTTGTGATAGGAGAGTTACCACAATCTCCTAGAACACGACGCCCACAAGAAAATCAAGCTTCCACATCACAAACCTATCCTAAAAACTATCCCAAATTCACAAGATGGGGAGACCTTGGTCATGAGGTTATTGAAGCAGATCCATCTCACATGTTGTATCAAGATGATAGACTGACAACTAATTTACCAATGGACGAAAGAAGCAAGGGCCTACAAATGATGCTTGCAATGGGCTATGACAAAAATCAAAGACTGGGACAAAATGACAATGGGCTCATAATACCTATCATGCTAGAGACATGACCCATAACAAATATTGGTCTTGGACGTACCCCTCTGAGCATAACCATACGTGCTGAAGTCCTCTAGTTAGAATGACTAATGTTTCTCCTCAGCCAGTACTAGTACAAGTACACTCACCAATAGTCATAGGTAGGGACACACATAATATTATAATTGAGCCCTATATTAGTAGTGATAACAAAGATACCTTGACCAATATACCTAGGTTATTTTAGGACACCACCCAATGTATGATTAGCACCCTCTCCTTTGAAACAGACCATCCAAATCATGAGATTCGTTTAGTGTACCCCCAATTGATTGACTATGACCAACGAGGACCACCAGTTCTTGATACATTCAAAAATGATGAGGCGCTCTCAGAATTCATGGGATTAAGGGATACCATTCCAGATGGGGATCATAAAGTAGGCTTTATAATGGAGTTGGACACACACCTATTACGGGGAAACGATTGAATCCTTCAGTTGCAAAAGTGAGAAACTAAGAATCATATCCAAGTCCTTGAGTGAAAACCACACTGTGGCACTCTCTGACAAGAAAATAGTAAAAAGAAAGGATGTATCCAATGGTGAAAACCTCTTTGAGGCACCCGAGGATGAAGGATTCAATCTTCCTCTAAGAGCTATTCATCAAGAGAAGTCAGCAGTCTTGGCTGAAAAATGCAATTCAGTCAACCTAGGAATAGAGGAGACCCTGCATATCACATTTTATGTAGAATCATTATTATCAGAAGAGCAAGAACTTCTAGCAGCATTCCTAAAGGAAAGGAAAATAAACTTCACATGGAGTTATGCTGAAATGCCAGGCTTAGATCTAGAGACTATGGTTCATCATTTAGTAGTATATCTAGAAGCAAGGCTGGTCAAACAAAAGCTTCGGAAAATGCATCCTCAAATAGTTCTGTTAGTCAAAATGGAGCTCAAAAAGTTAGATACAAGATTTATCCGACCAATTGATTATCCAGAATGGGTGTCAAATTTGGTACCCATTTCAAAACTTGACGGAGCCATCAGAATCTATACAGACTTCAGAGACTTGAACAAGGCATGTCCCAAGGATGATTTCCCGCTTCCCAACATCGACATGATAGTAGACATGATAGCAGGGCATGAGATGCTATCACTAATGGACGGATTTTTAGGATACAACCAGATCATGATAGCAAAAGAAGATCAACATAAGACGGCTTTCACTTGTCCATGGGGGACATATTGCTGGAACATGATGCCATTTGGCCTAAAGAATGTAGGAGCAACCTATCAACGGGCCATGACATTGATCTTCCATGACATGATTCATAAAACAATTGAAGACTATGTCGACAACATTCTAGCTAAGTCACGAAAAAGACAAGATCATATAGCAACCCTAAGTGCTATCTTTGATAGACTGGAGGAATACAAAGTTAGACTAAATCCCAAGAAGTGCGTCTTCGGCGTACAATCAGGTAAATTGTTAGGATACATAGTGTCTATGAGGGGTATCGAGGTGGATCTGGAAAAAGTGAAGGCAATCCTCGAAATGGAAGCACCAATGACATTAAAACAATTAAGAGGCCTCCAAGGCTGACTTCAATCCATCTGACAGTTCATAGCACAACTGGTAGACAAGCAGAACCCATATTCTCACCTACTCCACAAGGGGGTAGCATACAAATGGGATACAAAATGTGAAGAGGCATTTAACAAAATCAAGGAATATCTACTGACACGACCAGTGTTAATGCCACCTATCCTAAGAAAGCCATTGATCTTATATGTGTTAGCAACAAAAGCAGCCCTTGGAGCTCTTCTTGCTCAACATGATGAAAATGGAACAGAGAGGGCTATCTATTATATCAACAGAACAATGGTCGGTCATGAACTAAATTACTCATTCATCGAGAAATTTTGCCTTGCAGTATTGTTTGCATCCCAAAAATTTAGACATTACATGTTGGCACACAAGATAAAGCTCATTGCGAAAATTGATCCCCTCAAGTATCTCCTATCAAAGGCAATGCTCATAGGCAGAATGGAAAAGTGGGTAATGATATTATCAGAGTATGACATCGAGTATGTAGAGAAGAAAGCCATTAAGGGACAAGTTATTGCAGATCAACTAGTAGAAGCACCCATTTATTTTGAGAACCCTCTTGTCTCAAAATTTCCAGATGAATCCATCTTTAACCTCAATGTAACTGACCATTGGAAACTATACTTTGATGGTTCATACACACAACATGGATCAGGAGTTGGTGTCTTCTTCATCACCCCACAAGGAGATTGCATACCGAAGTCATACAAACTAGAATTTCCTTCCACTAACAACATAGCGGACTATGAGGCTTTGACTATAGGCCTTAGGATAGCAGTGCAATGGAATATCATAGCTCTCAAGGTGTATGGGGACTCTCAGTTGATCATAAATTAGGTCAATAATGAATATCAGACTAAGGATGATAAGCTCACTCCATACAAGAAATTGGTGGAGACTCTCAAAGAATCTTTCATTGACATAACATTTGAGTAGATTCCAAGAACCAACAACAGAGCAGCAGACACCATGGCTACAATTGGGTTTCTATTAGACATCCCTCATAACGTTCCAAAATATGAATTTATGATTGAGCAGCTTCTCATTCCCACATTCAAGTTACCAGAATCAGAATTTGTGTGTGAAATCGTTGGTCCTGGTGATCCTTGGTACCATGACATCTACACATATCTTTGCATAGGAGTCATACCCGCTGACCTCCCATCGAGCCTAAAATGAACCTTTATCAAAAAGGCATCTATATTTGTGATCCTGGTGATACCTTATACCATAGAAGCATAGAAGGTACCTTCTTGCACTATCTAAATGCTGAGGAGGCATTAACCGCTCTAACCGAGGTTCATAATGGTATCTGTGGCTCACACTCAAGTAGAATGACCATCGCTAAGAAACTACTGAGGATGGGGTATTATTGGCCCACAATGGAAAGAGAAGTGCATGATCATGCTAAAAGGTGTTTACAATGTCAGCAGCATGGGGACCTATCCATGCTCCAGCTCAAGAGCTTCACCCGATCATCACACCATGGCCCTTTTCACAGTGGGGACTCGATCTCATTGGAAAAATCTCACCCACCTCATCCAATGGCCATAATTTTATCATAACTGCAACTGAGTACTTCATAAAGTGGGTGGAAGCCATACCCGTGACGTATATCACTAGGAAGCAGATCTCAAAATTTATCCTGAATTATCTCATCTATCATTACAGTGTCCCACAAGCCATTACCTCAGATAATGAGACACCATTCAAGAACTAGGAGGTTCGCAACTTGTGCGATAAATTCAAAATCTAGCATCGCTTCTCCACCCTGTACTATCCCCAAGGCAATGGCCAAGCAGAAGCCATGAACAAAACCATCCTTAAAATCCTTAAGAAAACAGTTAATGACGCAGGTCGTGACTAGCACTTGTAGCTTAATCTCGCCCTCTGGGCTTATCGAACCAGCATCCGTACACCCACTGGCGCTACCCTATTCTCCTTGGTCTACGGATTAGAACCATACTCCCCATTGAGATCGAGCTCCCATCCCTTAGAATATCATTGCAAAATCTCATCACTAATGAGGACTACCAGGTGTCAAGATTAAATGAGCTGGAGCTACTGGATGAGAGACACATAGACACTTTGAATCATCTGCAAGTCTATCAGAATAGACTCAAATGGAGCTACAATAAGAAAATTAGAAGCAAAACTTTCCAAGTCGAAGAACTGGTCTTAAAAGAAAATCAGAAGAATGTCCCAAACCCTAGCAGCAAAGGCAAGTTTGAACCTAATTGGTTAGGACCGTTTCTTATAACAAGTTACAAATTAGGGGCATATCAGCTATCAACACCTGAAGGGGAACCTTTGTAGGAGCCCATGAATAGCTCCCATCTCAAAAAAATTTATGCCTAAATCTTTCAGGGTATAAAGCCAAAAAATTAGAAAAAGTCCTAAAAAAATGGTTACTTCGGCGAAAACCTGGCAAACATGCGTCTTGGTGACAACAAAAAAATCAAAAAAGCAAAAAATCCAAAAAAATTAGAAAAAGGATAAAAAAATAGTAAAGAGAAAAATCGTCCTCTAGTGAAAACCACTTTGGTGGCACTTTGGGCAAGTACCTCGATGAAAACTGGAAAATAGGCACCTTGCATAAATAAGCAATTTCCATCCACCAGGATCTTTATGGCTTGATCTGCATCATCCATCCATTTTGCTTCCATCATCCATCGCATTCAGGTCTCCATCCATCACACATCCACTCGCATCTGCACCATAGCTTGGTCCTGTGTTCATATCATGATCCCTCCTAGTACTACTTGGCCCATCCTCAAGGTCAATTTGTTCTACCTTTATTGGAGTAGTCTATTGCATCATGCTAGGGGCACCTTCTCATCAGATTGGATTTGTGTATATTCTTAAAGTCCTCAAAATCAGAAAATCCAAAAACATCAGATAATTAGAAAATCCAAAAACATCAAAACATATCAAAATCCAAAAATAGGTCAAAAAGTCAGTCAAAATCCAAAAAACAAGGTCATCTTGTCGAACTACATCGTCTCTAAGCTTGAACGTAGGCAAGGTTGATCTTTGATCATCCCCCGAGACATTTAGGTAAGTCCTATAGGAGCCCGTCATAATAAACTGACATCTCATCATGAATATCGTCATCTGTAAATTAGTCGGGTTGTTAGTCAAACTACGTGGTCTATGCGTGTATAACGTAGGCAAGGCTAGTCTTTTGACCAGCCCTCGAGACCCCTAGGATAGGTCTTTAGGTTAGTTTCTTGGTTGAAATCTCAGAAAATCCCAAAAACATTTGAAAAATTGAAAATCAAAACATTTCCAAAAATCTTGAAAATATCAAAAACAACCTCAAAACATTTCAAAACATCAAAAACATCCAAATATTTGAAAAAATTCATCTGTCTCATCCTGCTTATACCTACAATAAACACCACTCATAATAAATTGATCCTCATTATTAACCTTTTGTGAAATAGTCAAAAACAAGTCTAACAGGTTTAAAAGTGAAAACTCAAAAATGTCAAGTCTTATGTCTAAGTCAGTGAGTAAGCAAGTTGGTTATCTCTTCGTATTGGTAACACATCATCTGAATTTGTCTCATATCAATCATCCCTTATAAATGAAATGGTGTGCCACCATCCACTAACATGTCCTAGGATGAATCCTTCCTACAATGGGCATTATCTTTTGGCAATAAGTTTCGGTTATCATCTTAGAAAACAAATCCTCTTTCCATTAGCGGTATTGAAGAGCATCAGGTTGTTTGTTTACTTGGTCTTTATCTTTTGAATTATCTTATTTTGTGCTCATTCCAAGGATGTCTCGATGATATCCCAAGACAACGGATTTAGAGAAATAGGAATGGGGCAATGATCATTATCTTTTGTCTGTTGTGCTTGTTGGACATTCTTGCAATATAACCTTGGCAAATACTTTCTTTGTTAGGTATTTATGGAAGAGATCTAGGGCAACTTGTGGACTATTATAGGGATAGGTTTACCTTTCTGTGTTTTGGTCTGAGGTGTCTAAAACTTCTGAAATACATCCTAGCAAGGTTTCTGTATGTCAGGTGTGAACAAGAATACTCCTATCTGATTGTCGAGTCAAAGTCCATCACACTAGGTACAACGCCATCCTGGTTTTCTATACCTTGATGCATCATACCATGTGTGTTATCAAACATAAGAAAAATTTTCCCTTTGAAAATCCCAATTCCTCGGCTAGTAATCAACATCATCATCATCATCATCATTTCCATTTGTGTCATCTTGCATCTTGTTGAAAT
The DNA here is from genome assembly GCA_007258455.2 of Sequoia sempervirens. NCBI lineage: Eukaryota > Viridiplantae > Streptophyta > Pinopsida > Cupressales > Cupressaceae > Sequoia > Sequoia sempervirens. The sequence goes on from VDFB02271358.1 coordinate 982,309,430, forward strand.
GATTTCTTCTTTTCTTACTTACCGCACTAACAAGGTACTATGACAATTGATCATCATCACCATCATCATCGATCCTGCATCCACAAAATCATTAGCATATTGCATAAGCATATCATATAGAAATCACACGCATTTCATAAGCATATCATATAGGAAACATCGCATTCTTATCATTATAAAAATAGGTTATCATAAACATTCTTCATAAATAGGTGCATCCATGCCATGGCATTTCACCCATTACATTGCATCTCATGACATTATATCAATCATTGCATAAAAAATCATTTGCATTTCATTTCATATTACCATCTAAATCATCACATAGCATCTACAAAAGCATTCCATGATTATTTTTGCATAGTCATAAGCAATAGGTATATAAGCATTTAATTCATTATGCATACATACTCGCATAACATTATGAAATCATATCATCACATTACGTTTACATTACACATCAACATATCACTTTGCATTAACATATCATTGCATCACATACATACATCATTTAGGATAATAAATTTTTTTATTCTAAGCATCTCAATTTCATTATGCATTAGCATCATATCATGACCATCGCATCATATTACATCCATTTATAAATCATCTCATATATAAGCATATTCCACACATCATTGCATATACCATAAATCAAATCATCCCACATATTGAATTGGCATAAAATAAACCATCATATAGTTAACATCATTGCACATCATATCATAGGTTAGCATAATATAGATTTTTTAGTCATAATCATAACAAATACATCATTAGAAATAAATGCATCCATAGAATATCACTGCAAAGCATATAGAAATAAACCATCCATGCATAAATAAAAGAACACATTGCATCACATCAAAATCGGCTCATATATCATATCATCAACTGTCATAGTACAAAGAATAATCGGATCACTGTACATATATGCCAATCAGTACAAAATGCCCATTAGGCTATCAAAAATGAGCCCATAAGGAAAAAAAAGTGTGTATCATCTGGATCACGCTCGATCTTTGTGAATGCTACCCTCACCCCTATCACCGTGACCCTCTGGTGGTCTCTGGCTAGCCTACTCTGAGTACTTAGGGACCCAATCTGCTCTAAGTACAGTGTCATGGTAGGCCCAACAGTAGTACTCTATCTCTTAGATAGCATCCCTATAGGATTGCATTGGAACTATATCATGGGATGAGGAGGCTATCATGCTCTCAATCTGTTGCCTACGGCCTAGCTCTGTAGCTGCCTGTAACTTTGTAGCCTATCTCTGCTGCACTGCCAGATCCCTCTCTACTCTAAGCTGCTCCCGCTCAGCCCATGCTTGGTCTCTCTCTATTGTCACTACCTGGACCTAGGCCTGCAACTGTAAAATCAAGGCATCTTGTGTGTCTTCCTGCCCTACCGGCTGTACCTTTGGCTGTGCATGAACCTAGTCCTCACCCTCGGCTCATGGTGGTGGGACTGGCAGATCCTGCTACTGATCCTGCATATGGATGTCCCCATGACCTAGCGGAACTGGGGGCACCCCTAGTGGATCCTACTAAATCTCGACCCTCTATCCTCACCCTCATCCTCGTCCTCTCCCCCTGCCTCTGACCCAATGTGCCTCTAGATCCTCACCTAGAATGGTCAACCATAGAGGAGTTCTGAACCAATCTCTGAAGGCTTGTGTGGTGCCTGGATCTGCTGGGCCCTGATCATAAGCCCACGGTTAGGCTACCAACTGCCAGAAGCTATCAACTACCTCCATGGTAGGAATGCCAGGCCCCCATGTTATCTGTGTCATGTTGTGTGCAAAGACAGCTACATAACCATCATCGAGCCGATCCTATGGCTCTCCAAACTGATGTTGTACATGCCCGGGAAAGTATCTCTCAATCATCGTGTGACCCCGACCCTATATGTATTGATCCTGGCAGTAGTAGAAGAGTTAAGAAGCATCGTCAGCCCATCCGGGCTGACCAAGGTATGGACACCAAGTAAAGACAAGCATCTCGTCTAAGACCCGCCTCTAGTAGGGGATCCCATGCTCACCAGTGTGTGTGAAGGACACACCACCTCTGTATAGTGCCACGAGGGCATCCTCTGCCCCCATCGGAACTAGAACCACCCATGGACATAGCACAAAAATGTGCTCCCATGCCTAGACATGCAAGAGTGTCACTCCAGCTCCTATCACTCTGCTGTCCATGTAAACGTACTCATGTAAATCTCTGTAAAGTGAGGCGAGAAGGACAGGTCCCCATGCAAAATGAACTGGCCTGTCCTGAACCATCCTCTTAGAGTAGTATCCCCAGCCTGGACTGTAATACTGCCCTCATCTGTCTGGGGCAACCAGACCTGAAATGATCACCATAATCGCCTAGCAGAAGGGAGGTGCTATAACCCTGTATCACTCCAGCTTGATCTGACCCTCATAGTAAATAATGTCTCGAGTGGCGAGGACTCGGATGCAACACTCGTGTCCCTCCTCCATGTCGTAGATCACCTAGCGGCCATGAATGGGCAATCGAAGAATGCGCCAGACGTCCTCCAAGGTGACGATCGCCTCGCCAGTGGGAAGATGAAACGACGATGTCTCGCTGTGCCAGCTTTCAGCCAGTGCTAACAACATCCCGAGGTGTGTGCGCATGGGCGCTACATATGCAATATGCCATAAGCCAATGACTCCCAGTCGGTCCTGGTCTCTGTCACTCAAGTCCTGTAAGATGCTCACCAAATCCCACAACTGGTGCTCCCGAGAATAAAGCTCCCTAGGCCCGTCCTGCATCAAGGAAAGTTAGCATGTTAAAATTTTTGGAAAAATCTTGGCCTAACCCTCCAAGCTCGCTTCCAGCGGTGTAGTTTGTGATGGCATCGCAGTTTGAGTTTCCTCAAAAATGACGCTGGACCCTAAATTAAGCCAAATAGCGCTACCATGACACACTTTATCCCCAGCATCGCAATTTTCATGAAAAGGGCACCGCCGCGACGCACTTTAACCAAACCGGTCCACCGAGCCCACACCCAGCAACAGAGTTTATAAACTCCAAACTACACTACTACAACACAAAATGGCTTGGCGCGGCACAATTCAAATGCCAAGCAATGCTATAATAGTGTTGCTGGAGGCGAGCTCATCTTTAAAGGCCTAATAAATGCGTAAAATGAAAAAATTAAGCTTCGATAAGGATCACATACTGGTGCCCTGATGCCAGGTGGCCACTGGTAGGTTAGAACTCAATCCAAAATGTGTAGAGGAAGTTGTCATTTTTCCATATCGTCGGAGGGTCAGAGCTCGAATCTCAAGGTTTGCTAGCGGAGGTGTGTGGAAATGACTTGAAAATGACCCTTCGGGCCCCTTTTAAACCTAAAAATTAGTGTTTTTTAACCCTAAATGGCTGTCCTGCTAGGGTTTTGGACCCCCGAACCTATTTTTCCCCGTTTGAGGTTTGTTTTTCATCATTTTATTGCATTTAGACATGTTTTTAGCCTCCCAGACCCCTTTCAGATTTGTTCGATACTTTGTCACCCAAAAAATTAAAATTTTCGTCCGATCTCTTGAGGGGGCATCATAATGGCATGTTTTCTCTTGCCATGCAGCAATGGGGCGAGTTTTAAAATATCAAAATCTTTTGGCTTTGATCGAGATCATTTATTCTTTGAATCAACGCAATGAGTGCATTGCTTCAAAGAGGGGAAAAATGTAGACATCGAAAATATACTGATTGAAATCGTGCATTCGATCCTGACTTACTAACATCGTTTATTCCTGAATCATCCCTCGGTCTAACCATTTAATCAAATTCCCCTACCTAATTAAATTCATCAATATCCTCTCTTGATTAAATAAACCACTTTATCTGAATCAAGTCATTTCTCTTGTTAATTAAATCAATCTATCTGATCTAATTATCCCTATTTAATTAAATAATCAATTTATTTGATTAAATCTCTAAAGTCTGTCCATTAAATTAAATAAATTAAAACCTTATTTGATTTAATCTAACACCATCCCTTTTAATTAAATAAATCAAAACCTTTATTTAATTAGCCTTTTATCATATTCCTCTCTTATTTAATTTAAATAAATCCATAAATCTAAGTCAAATAAGCCACATCATCTAATCTCATGTTAAATTAATTAACCCTTGATTAATTTAACCTCATCTCATGCCACATCCTCTAGATAATGCAGGTTGCACATGAAAATAGATTTAATTCATTTATTAAATCTCTATTTTCATCACAAGGCATCTTTTGAAATATTCTCTCAATTTGAATTCAAATATTCCAAGTCAACATGTACATCCAACAAGGCAATAAATTCATCTTACATGTCCTTTGCCTTGAGCCAAATGGCATTTATTTCATTTTCCCTTCCCTCTTGCATGTCATTTCAACAAATTTGAATTTCAAATATTGGCATTTATTGGCACAAACCCCAAATCTTGCACATCCATCATCCATTCATAGGTTGACAAGTGGCACCATATCATTGGAGGAATGTTAGTCCCACATTGCTCAAATTTGAGCATTCATCCATCTTGTAATCGTATAAATGAAGAGCTTCTCTCCTCATTTCATCATCCACAAACATTGCAAAGTTATTATGCTAAAATATTTAGCCATTTCCATCTATCATTTGACTTCTTAGCTAGGCTCTTTTGCAGATTTGGCTTGGAGTTCTCATCTTTCATCAAAAGTGGATTAATATCATCTTCAACATATCAAGATTTCATCATAGGAATTGGGAAAGGGCCAATTTTCACATCAAATTGGCACCAATTCCCCCATGGGATCAAGTGTTTGCTTCTCTAATTAGGATTAAATCTAGTTTTATCTTTTGTATTGTGTTCTTCATCAATTTCTTTCCTATTTTGAGTTTGCAAATGGATTTCATGGGGAATCCTTGTTTTAGCTTGTAATTCCTTGTCTAACTTGTTTATTCATGTTGTTTTGTAGGTACTAGGAAAAGGGTTCGCACAACTTCATCTAACATTAGATTGGAAAATGGATTTGGGGTTTCCCCTTGTGATGTTTGAGATTGGTTTGAGTTTGACCCAAAGTTCATGTTGCTAGTGGGATTAAAATAGGGATCATTTGAGGAATCCATGTCCTTTCTCTTCCTTTGTGACCCTGTTTGGACCATATAAGGCTTGCAAGTTTGGGATGACAATGCAAGGTGACGATGCAAGAGGGGTATGAGACTATGCTATATTTTTTTGAGATTTTTGGAGATATAAGGATGACAAGATGCTAATGCACATAAGACCAATATTTGGAGTGAAAGAATGATAATGAATCTATAACCAAAGGATGTGACATGGAAGATGAAGATATGACCAAATTTATGATATGGGACCAAGACTAAAGGATGACCAATGAAACTATAGATATGCACCTTTGGACTTTAAGAAATGTAAGGAAAGACTAGTACGGAAATCACTTTCCTAATGTCAATTCATAGGGGAACAATGCAGGAGTTCTTTTAATTACAAATTATATAACATTAAGATTCACATGAAAAAAGATAGAACATAATAGAAAATAATCTCAATAGAGAATGAACACCAAATTTATGTGGGAAAACCATTCCGGGAGAAAAACCCACCACCAAAGAAAGATCACTTTATTCATAGTAAAATGAAATTACAATAAAGTTATAGATTCCTTCTTCACATGTATTTGTTCTCTGATATTACATAGTAGCATTACAATCAGGCCTACAGACCACAGTCAATCGCAACACTGTTACAATGTTCTTTCAACATACAATACACACTGAACCAAAACTATATTTTTTCTTTTTCAACACAACACCCAACCGGTCCGCCATTTTTTAATTCTCATGAAGACCCTTCAATTTCCAAGAATATTTTTTCCAAACTAATTCAATTTGTTCAATTGTCAAAGAAGTCCAACCATCAACATTATCCCACATGGTGGAGAATATAGATGGTCAATAGTTTAAATCTAAATGCTTGAAGAATTTATGTGTCTATGAGATGGCCTTTTGTTATTTACTCACTCGTACATCCGCGGCCTCAATACACCCATCGACATGTCACATAAAACTCTAACTTCACTACCACCACATGGAGGTTAGGAATTTCCTAGATGCCGTGACAAGCCTATACCATTGTCACTTAGTTGGAGAAAACTCAAACTTCACAACCTCCATTGCAGGTTAGAGAATTTCCAGATGCCTCAAAAATGAAGGAGATCGACTAGTCAAGAAGTTAAGAAACTTCTGAACTCTGCGACAAGGTTCTAAAGTTAAAGAAAAAATGATACCACGACCAACACACTGTCATCAAGTTAGAAACTTTCAAAACCCCGTGACTTAGGTTCCAATTTTAAGAAATCCAGTGATCGGCCAAAAATGAGGACCAAACAAAGAAAAATGATGCCAAGTCTTTAACAAAGATTCAAGCCAGTAAGTTGAGGCACAATTTTCCAACAATATCCCACTTGACGAAGACTTACTAGCTTCCTCTAAAATCAACGTTAGTGAAGGTCATGGGCTTGAAGGTCCATTGAAGAAACACACCACCTATACTCATCTATGCTCATGGGATTTTTCAACATATCTGCAACATTTTCCAAAGTATCCACTTTTTCTAAATTGACCTTTCCATCCTCCACCATATCTTGTACAAAATGATACTGCACATCAAACTAACACATTACCTATACTTGTCTATGCTCATGGGCTTTGTCAACACATCTACAACATTTTCTAGAGTATCCACTTTTTCTAAACTGACCTTTCCATCCTCCACCATATATCATAAAAAATGATACTACACATCAATATGTTTCATTCTAGCATGGAAAGTTGGATTTTTTACCAAATAGATAGCACTCTGACTGTCACAGCAAATTGAAATTTTCCTTGCACTGAACCCAATGTTGGAACACAAATGTCTAAGCTATACAACTTCTTTGTAGGTGTGTGTTGCTGCCATGTACTCAGCTTTAGTAGTGGATAGAGCGACTACAACATGCTGCTTACTCATCCAACTAATTGCACCACCATTCAAAATGAAAATATATCCACTGATGGATCTTCAACTATCATTTTCCCCTACCCAATCAAAATCTACATAGCCTCGAATGTTGAGAGAACACTGTGATCCAATTGATTTACCATGATAGCACAAAGCATACTGAGATGTACCTTTGAAATATATAAAAACTCTTTTCACAGCATCCCAATGTGGCCTTCCTGGATTTTCCATAAACTGGCTAAGAACTCCCACTACTTGGGAAATGTCTGGCCTTGTGTAGACCATTGCATACATTAAGCTTCCAACTTTACTTGTATAAGGCACTCTGGTCATGTCCTCCATCTCAGTAGTATATTTTGGACAATCTTCAACAGATAGTTTTGTTCCCTGCAAAATTGGAACAACTAGCTGCTTGCAATAAGTCATGCCAAATCTCTCCAGAACAGTGTTAATATACTTACTCTGGCTGAGCCAAAGTTTTCTACTCTTTCTATCCTAGTTATTTCCATCCCATAATATACCTAGCTGCACCAAGATATTTCATTTTGAACTTTGTAGACAACTAATATTTTAGACCAGAAATCATAAACTTACTATTCCCTATGAACAACATATCATCAACATAAAGAGAAATAATAAGAACATGATCATTTTCAGTATTTTAGTACAAACAATGATCATATTTTGATGTTACAAATCCCAATGACAAAACAAATGAGTCAAATTTCTAGTACCGTATTCTAGGGGACTGTTTCAAACCATACAGAGATTTCTTTAACTTACAAACTAGATTTTCTTTACCTTTTACCACAATGTGCTCAAGCTGGGACATATAGATTTCTTCTTCAAGATCTCCATAAATAAATGCTATCTTCACATCCATCTATTTAATTTCTAAGTCATATGCTACTGCAAGTGACAAAAGAAATCTGATAGATGTCAACTTAGCTACAGGAGAAAATATTTCTCCATAATCAATTCCCTCTACCTAGGAATATCCCTTTGCAACCAACCTCGCTTTATACTTTTCAACACTGCCATTCAAACCAATCTTCTTCTTAAATACCCACTTGCAGCTAACAACTTTCTACCTTTAGGAAAGGGCACCAAACTCCAAGTTTCATTCTTCTCTAATGATTCCATTTCTTCATTCATGGCTTCCAACCAAGTGTTTGAATCAAGAATTCTAATTGCCTCTTTAACAGTCCTAGGCTCATCAGTGCCACTAATTAAAGCATAGGCATAGTTTGAATCTAACATAGAGAACCCATACCTATCAAGTTGATTTTTTTCATGTGTAGACCTCCTCATGAGCTGAGGCTGAGGTTTTGGTTCTTCTTATTGTTCAGAACTCTTAGAGCTGCCCAAACTCTCCTCAGATTCAGGTACACTATCAATTCATTATTCCTCTTTTTCAGGTGTTAGAGGAATTTCAACACCATCATTCTTCTCCTTGTCTTCTTTCATCCCTGACTACAGATCCACTGAAGAAGGTTTCAGCTCATGAAATATTATACTTCTGCTATATACAACCTTTTTAGTCACATGATTCTAAAGCTTGTATCCTTTCACACCAATGTTGTAGCCAATAAAGATACACTTAATAACTTTGTTCTCTAATTTAGTTCTCTTCTCATTTGGCACATAAACATATGCTTCACAGCCAAATACACAAACATGTATCAGAGAGGGTTTCTTACCAAACCAAGCTTCCATGGGCATTTTTTCAACAAGTGTCAAAGAAGGAGATCAATTTACCAAGTAACATGTTGTAGCCACAACCTTAGCCCAAAAATTCTGCTCCAGACCAGCACTTCTCAACATGCTTCTTGCTCTCTCCATCAATATCCTGTTCAACCTTTCAACAACTCCATTTTGTTGTGGAGTGTAAGGTGTTGTTTTATGCATTTTAATTCCATGGTCTTTACAATACATATCAAAGTCTGCAGAACAAAATTCACCACCATTATCTATCCTCAAGCATTTGATTTTCTTAACAATTGGATTTTCAACCAAGTTCTTGAACTCTTCAAACATACTAAACACTTATGATTTACTTTTTAAAAAATATACAAATTCCCTTCTTGAATAATCATCAATAAAGGAAACATAATATCATGATTTTGATAATGAAGCAACATTTACTGGACCAAAAACATTAGAGTGAGTATAATCCAGAACACTAGAAGATTTGTGAGGAATAGAGTAAAATGAAACACGATGATGTTTTCCATATATACAATGTTCACAAAATTCAAATTCCAAGTTACAATCTTCAAGCCTCTCAACTAGGTTTTTATTTTTCAAGGATTTTAAGCCTTTTTCACCAATGTGTCTGAGCCTTTGATGCCAGAGCATAGTATTCTCTATAGGAAGTTTAATTTCCAAATAATTTTCCCCTATAGGAACCTCAGTCTCCTTTACACAAGCATCCTTTTGTGACTTTGCAGAGACACTGTTGCATTGAATAGCAAGTGCATCCAACTTGTACAGAGTACCAATTCGATCACCCCTATCCAGCACTATCGAGCATCTAGTCATTTTGCATCCATTGCTTGAGAACGATACTTGCACTCCAACATCATTCAACTTGCTTACAAAAACTAAATTCTGAGCCAGACCTAGTATATACATTACACTGTCAATTCCCTTAATTCTTCCATCGGGAAACTAAATTTTGACTCTTCCACAACCAACAATTTCCAAAGATGAATCGCTTGCTAAATATGCCTTTCCACCATCGTATTCTTCATACTTTGTAAACCAGTCTCTATGATATGTCATGTGGAAATATGCTCCAAAGTCTATCAACCAGACAACAACGAATTCCTGAGTTTCCAAGGCTATAATGAAGGAATTTGCTTCACTCTAAGAAGAATCATTATTAGAAGAGTTCTTCTTTTTCTTATTTTTCTCCTCTTTGCAGTCCTTTAGGACATGACCAGGCTGCCCATAGTTCCAACATTTCACCTTGGACTTCTTTCCAGGAGACTTTGACCTCCCTTCTAATTTTTATTTGGACTTCTCCTTCTTCTTGCCTTTCTCCTTCGATCTACCTTGAACAACAAGAGCCTCCTTTTCCATCTCATAAGATTTTCTTCTCATCTCTTCTGATAACAAAGAAGCAACCACATCTTCCATCTTGAAAGTAGTTTTTGTTCTCCTAATCACCATCACTAAATGATCCCAAGAATCGGGCAAAGAACACAAAAAGAGCATACATCGATCCTCATCATCTATCTTTACAGCTATAGATGTCAATTGAGCAATAATCATGTTAAAAGTATTTAGGTGATTATCCATAGACACCCTTTCCTCCATCTTCAAAGAGTACAACTTATTCACTAAGGAATTTCCTTGATAAATGTCTCCAAGCTTCTTCCACAAAGAAGATATAGTTTTCTCTTCATGAATGTTCAGTAGAATAGAGTATGCTATACATAGTTTTATCAACCCTTTTTCTTTTTTGTCTGTGAGATCCCAATCTTCTTGCTTCATGCCTAAAGGTTTCGTTCCAAACACAACAATCCAAAGATCATGATCCACCAACAGATCTTCCATTTTGAGTTTCCACAACTCAAAATTTCTACCATTGAATTTCTCAATTTCAATCTTTCCTAATATGCTTTCCATCTTAAATTGCAATCAAGATTACCAAGTTTATTCAAAACTCCAACTTCAGAATTGACACAAAAAACTAACCCAACCCACAAGGATAACACAATTGACCAGGCTATGATACCACTTGTAAGGAAATATTCTAGTGCGGAAATCACTTTCCTAATGTCAATTCACAGGGGAAAAATGTAGGAGTACTTTTAATTGCAAATTATAGAACATTAAGATTCACACACAAAAGGATAGAACAAAATAGACAATAATCTCAATAGATAATGAACACCAAATTTATGTGGGAAAACCCTTCTAGGAGAAAAACCCACCACCAAAGAAAGATCACTTTATTCATAGTAAAATTAAATTACAATAAAGTTACAGATTCCTTCTTCACAGGTATTTGTTCTTTGATATTACACAGTAGCATTACAATCAGGCTAATCACATAGTTCTTACAAACCATAGTCAATCACAACACTGTTACAATGTTCTTTCAACATATAGTACACGCTCAACCAAAACTATCTTTTTTCCTTTTTCAACACAACACCCAATCGGTCTGCCATTTTTTAATTCTCACGAAGACCCTTCGATTTCCAAGAATATTTTGTCCAAACCGATTTAGTTCATTCATCTATCAAAGAAGTCCAACCATCAACATTATCCCACATGGTGTAGAATATAAATGGTCAATAGTGTAAATCCAAAAGCCCAAAGAATTTACATGTCTATGAGATGGCCCTTTGTTATTTACTCACTCGTACATCCACAACCTTAATACACCCATCGACATGTCGCATAAAACTCTAACTTCACAACCACCACACAGAGGTTAGGAATTTCTTGGATTGTCGCCTAGTCAGAGAAAACTCAAACTTCGCAACCTCCACTATAGGTTAGAGAATTCCCAAATGCCATGACAATGAAGGAGATTAGCCAGTTGGGAAGTTAAGAAACTTCTAAACTCTACAACAAGGTTCTAAAGTTAAAGAAAACAATGATGTCATGACCAAAACATTTCCGTCAAGTTAGAAACTTTTAAAGCCCCATGATTTAGGTTCCAAGGTTAAGAAATTCAATGATTGACCGACAATGAGGACCAAACAAAGGAAAAGGACACCAAGTCTTTAAAAAAGATTCAAGCCAATAAGTTGAGGCACAATTTTCCAACAAGAAAAGGGTACTAAACAAGCTATGATAGCTCATGGTAACTGTTGACACCAAAACTTGACAAGGTAATAATGTCTTATGGGAAACTGAGTTTATGGGGGACCTTTTGCGCTAAACTGAGTGACCTTCAGGTTTTTAGAGAAGCTGGATTCTTCTATAATGGGGGTTTGGAAAGGGAAAAGGAAACAAATATAATAAAATAAAGTCTAACCTAAGGCAATGTGCCAAGAATTAATGATAGGCATGATAAATCATAGATCTAAGGGCCCGATTGGTATTTGTAGTGTTCCAAAAGAGCAGAAACTAAAAATCATAGTACAGACAATCCATTTATTGACATAAAATAACATTGCATACATTCCTACTACTAAGAAGAGTCATTAGACATGATCTAGACTAGTAAACTTGCATTCAATATATATAGAAGTTCTCAAATAAAATGTCTAGACATTAAAAGCACAGTTTACAATTTAATCAAATAGAATGAAAGAACAGAAAGGCTGAACAATTAGCACAGTCTGAAAGTATTTTGCAATAAAATAAAATAGTAATAAAGGCTTGGCGTCTTTTCATAAAACCAATGTTCCTTCAAAATTCTGGACCCTTTTCTCTCAACAGAGAAAATTATATATAGCAGAAAAACTCCCACCATTTTGGAGAGTAGCCGCTAAAAATATTTCACTATCCCCTAGCAATGATGCAAAAATAAGAATATTCCCCAAGCCGTTGCAAAATAAAAGATTCAAAAACAAGCATCTATTCATTCCAGGCACATGTGCATCTCCTACAAATGATGGTGATGGTCCCAGCAAGGTTAAAACAGACAAGTGTCACCATCCCATGCAAATGATTATGACATGCGGTGGCCAATCGCAACATTTAGTTTCCCTGATTCATCACCCGAAAATGAGATCCACCGAATAGGCATGTGGCAACATTTCACTACCTGCATGAACCTTTATCTCTTGCCACCAAATAATTGCGCCAATGCTACACATGTTGAGTGGGTAGAGCTCTATCCAAAAGTGGAGGGAACGATCATCGGTTGGGTGCAAAAGAAACATGTGGCAGCATTTCGCTGCCCACGGTCGTTATTTCATCCTCTCACTGATAGATTTGTGAAGAGTAGACATGTAGCAAGAGTGCATCACAAAAAATAATTGTGGGGCTCACCAAATTTCCTTGGGAATGAGAGAATGTGGCACTCGAGTGGAGCTTGATGAGGAAGCAAAAAGGAATGATAAAAAATGGCCCACAGCCAGGACATGTGGAAGTATAGCAAGGATTCTCGAGATGCAAAAGGAAGGGAAAACCTTCGGGGTGCATAGAGCAGACACGTGGAGGGGGGAAAGCAGACTTTAATAAAAGGAAAAGTGGATTTCCTGTGATGCACGAGCTGATACATAGAGGAAAATACACCCGAAGGGAGATCGTTGAATATTTATTAACAACTTTTGGTGACTACCAAGGGCGTTTCGCTTGAGGAACAAAGAACCCAAAATTTCTCTGGTTTACAGACTAGAGCACCATTTCATTAGATAACAGAGTTAGAGATTGGAAAGAGCCACCCACAAAGGCAACCATTCATCTTTAGATGGCCTTACCATGTTGTGCAAATTCTCTTGTGCTCCGCTTAGATCAATAGTTTCTTTATGAGGCAGTGCATTAGGTAAACCAGTCCCTGCTTCATAATGAAACAATAGCTGTGAAAGTGGATGAATAAATTCCTCAATGTCGGTTGCAGTGGGAGGATGACTGAAATTCCTAAAAGCATCCAGATCATTTTCCTTCTCTTCTATTCTTTCTACAATCTACTTAGACATAGCAATAGAGCCAATTTCAAGGAATGGGGATGTCAAACCCATTATGTTCAACTTGGAGAAACTATTCTGCATGTTGTCCATTGTCTTGCTCAGAATAGTCATGATTGCTTTAGTGCACTAGAAGGAAGAGTGGCAATGGAAAAACTTATTTTCCTTCTAAGCAGCAACATCCCGATCTTCAATTCCTACCCTAGCGAGGTTTTCATCAGAGACCGCGTATAGCTCAGTGAGCAGATCTTTTTCTTCTAGAACCTTTTCCAAGATAAACTGTGGGAACTGCTCAATTGTATCATTAGCCTCTTGGCTCAGCTTTGACACCTTGGCGATGAATCAGAGGGTAGGCTATAGTTCCAAGAAAAAAAAATTAACCTTTTCCTAGTGAGAAATGTACAACTGCCTAACCAACAGAATAAGGTCCAGCTATGTAGGAGAAGATAGGAGAGAGCTTTTAAGAGAAGTGATCTCTATGTCCTTTGAGTTAATGGCCTCAACCAACTCTGCCCTTATCTTTTTCTCGGATGCTAGTTGCCCCGCAGAGCTGCTCATTTCTTTATTCCAATTCTCCTCGACTCAGGAGTGATTTGCTAAGTGCATGTCTAGAGAGGAATTTGTCTCTTAGAGCTCTTGTTCTAATTGAGCTTTTAGGCCCTCAAATTCAAACTCTTTTTCTTGAATTTTCTACTCATATTAAGCTTGTTGGTGCTCCAAAGCCTCATTCCTCTGTGCCATTCCTTGACTATACTCAAGGCGAAGTTGCTCCAACTTTTCATTCTCTAGCTGCAAATTCTACTCCACCTCCTGATTCTTAGTATGCAACTCTTTTACCATAGAAGGGTCAATATTTTGAATCTTTGTAAGCTCACCCTCAAGTTTGTTCTTCTCATTCTCTATTGTTAGTTCCCTTTCTGTCATATGTGCAACATCCACCTCTAGAGATTTCTCCTTTTTCTCCAAAAAACTAAACCTTTCCCTTACTACTTTAAGCTGCTCATCTTTTTTCTTTAGTTGGCAACCAGTTTTAAGGAAGTTAGAGGTGACCAACCATTGTGTTTCCTCCATAATCTCAACCTTATCTTGTGGTTGGGCCACCTTCATGTCAAGCCCTACTGCATATATTTCATAGTCTTCTTGGTGCATCTCCCCCTGAGGCTTAGTTACTCTCGGGTACATGGTTGCAAACTTTAGCTATTGTCGGGTCTCATCATAAAGAGTCTATATTTTTGGCTCAACAAAAGCACTATCATCCTTTGCCTTGTGCTTTTGCATTCTACTTGCACATGCTTCCTTTCCACAATCAATTTGTGCCATAAATTTGATTAGTGATGAAAATAGTCCACCTGCAAAAGGAGCACCAGAACGTAGGGCATATGGATAGGTGATTCTGATAGGCCCAGGCATTTTTTATCTGGAGAGTGACAGTTTGCGAGGAGAAGTGGGGTACATTCCAAAGCTTGGTTTGAGGACTAGCAGAAGGGTTAGTCACTTGTCATGACTCAATTGGTGAATTGGCAGAAGGAATCATAGGAGGGAATGGCGAAGGAGTCATTATTGCGAAGTCAGCCTATTGTGATGGAAGAGGATTCGCAGCAATAGTGGAAGTACGGGTACCTGTAGAGGGCACGCCTTCAGAAAGTGTGGCAAGGAGAGCCTGAGAGGCAGTAGTGGGTGTAAGGGTTCACAGAGGATTAAATCCAGGTGGAGTGGTCTATGAAAATTGGGTGAAACCTCCTACATGTGTTGGATTAAAAGTGGGAAATAGAGGGCTAACACTCATGGCAGGGATTTCCACTGAGACAGGGATAGATACCAAGGATTGAGAAGCAAGGGAAGAAGGAGTTAATTTTACTTGTTGACTAGTCGATGGCAGCTCCAAAATCGCTAGCGACTCTTCCTCGGCCTTAGGCTCTTGGCTAGCTGGAAGCACCTGTCTTCCGGAGGGTTCTTGCAAACCATCTCCGATAATGGACTCTGTATGCTATCGTTTTGTGGGTGAGGCTTCTCGAGCTTTGACAGTTATTATTGTTTACTGCTGTGGGACCCTGGCTACCTTAGCGGCCCAAGTGATTGTATGTGAAGCCCTTGATACATTAAACTGCACGTTCATGGCCACATAGGCAGCCTGTCTGGAGCCTTTCTCCTTTGGCGCAGAGGATGCAGAATTCGTCGCTTCCTCTTCCTATTCTTCAGAATCATCCTCCGGGTCATTTCTCTTATTGATGCTAGAGTTTGGGTTGGGGTGGTCATCATCCCACCATTTTTCAAATTCCTTGTCCTCCTTCGAGCTCTCATAAGGGGCATCCAATTGTCCTATCTCTTGGTAATACTTCTAGAAAGCTTCTAGCTTTTCATTAGTCCATTCCTCATCCTTCTAGATTTTGTTGTACATGGTGTGTTCCACGTGGACATTATCTTTTGCCACTGCCATAGAAAAGTAGAACTTGTGCCATGGCCCTCTGTTATCTTGTGTGAGAATACGTGCCAATTCAACAAAATTTTCATCTTTGTCTACTTGTGGGTTACGCCACTTTTCCCAGTAAGGTCAAGGAACATGAGTAAATTTCACGTGCGGCTCTGGAAGGTCATTGAAAGGGTTGTAATACCATATGCCATCTACCAAAACCAATCCTAAATGAGCCAGTTTATCCTACAATAACTGATCTGATTGCTTCTTTAACAGATTCACCATTTTGAAATTCTTCGGACAAGTGAAGAATCCTTTTCTCTTGACACTTTTGATGTTGCAGAAGGTAAAATAAATGATACACACTTGCCTATACATTTCAAGTGTGAGCACCCTATTTATGACGCAGGCTGGGAGAAGAAAGGGTTGACTAGTGAAGCCCCACATCTGGAGGATGGTGAAATCTATTCCTAAGAACCAGTCACAAGCGGGGGTGAAACTTTGCATATATCTAGTTTGATCCTTATTGAGCTAGACTATGTCACCTCCTCCTTGTAAATCTTACAAGACCAGAGCTATAAAATAATCTAAAAATGCATAATAATAATATGACATGGAAAGGAAGGGTGTCCACGTTGATACAAAATTCCTCCTCTTCTTTTCATCAAAAATTGATAATTCAAAGTACTTTATGAAGAAATTAGGATTTTGATGTAGGAACATGTGAACGAGGAAGGAGAGAAATCTAAATTTTCCCTCCACCAAGTAAATTTTTATTTTCCGTATCATTTCCTCCACTAGGATCTTGGAAAAATCATACCATAAGGTATCGTGTTGTTTGTGGAATTGGAAGGCCGGTCCTAGTTGAAAGGTTTCCACCATCTCATCGGAGTCTCGACTACACACAAAAGCTAGCATTGACATGGCATCCTGCATATCCTCGCAAAATGAACCATGCGGCAACGGGATGCCTGACATCTTAGCACCTAGGATGCCCTTCTTACCAATCTCCTCTATTAGGAAATCTGACTTCTTTTTCATCCCCTTCCACATTTTTTTTCCTTTTTCAGGGAAAAAGGACTCAATTTTCTCTCTTCTTTTACTTGGGTCCCCGATGCATAGCATATGCCAAATGGCTTGTAGGCTGATGTGAACTCTTAAGTTTTATCCCTCAATGCAGCGGGTGCTAGGGTTATAACGTTGAATGGAAACATCAACTAACTTCGGGTAGTAATGTACCAGCAAGACCATGTATTGTGGAAGACCACTGTACCAAACCTTCTTTGATGTCAGTGTGTCTACCTTAGGTGCCTTCAACCTTGCATAGGTTGCTTCTCTTAAGGATTTAGGGTTTTTTGTGAGTCCTGGGTCATAAATATTACCCCATTTCTCCTCAACCCTTTTCTTATTTCTACAATCTCTGGGCCTATCTAGCTCTATCATATTCACCCTTTTCGGCATGCTTGGTATACTAGGCATAGCATATGATAAATTTTCATAGATATACACATCTTTTGACGACTGTATGGTTGTAAACAATTCCCTGCTAATCTCCTCCTGCATTTTCTATGATGAACTCTCTGACATTTTTTTAGATGAAAACTTTTGTAGGTTCTGAACTCTTTGCAAATTTTAACCGGCTCTGGATATGCTGAAAACTTCTTTGCACCTTAAGCCTTGGCGTATTTGAAAATACTTTGAACATTAAAAATTTTCATACAATATTTAGCTATCTTTTCTCAAGGTGGTAGAGGAAAGTGTGCTATTTGCATTTAATTCAACGTGTATTGTTAATTCCTCGGCTCATGCAAAATGAAATTCTTGCCATTTTGAGGCAGTCAAAATTCATTGTTGTGCTTGAAAATTGTGTGATATGCTATGATTCCCTTGAAACTTGAGCCATAAATTTTCCTTCTAACCTTACGTTAGTATGCGTTGGAAATTAATATCCTGGACGAAATGATTAAGCCAAAGCAAACGATCATGGCCTAAAAAAATATGGATCCTGCCTTGGGCTCTGGGAAATGCCTGTGAGATGACACAATAGCCTAAGGCCATGCAACTTACTGCTGATGAGCCCCACCATTTTAAAGCTAATTAACTAGCTCTTATTAACCTAGCACACATTGAATCGTACTTCTACAGATGCAACTGGTTAGGAAATGTGAGAAAATGTAGGTATGCCTTTCAAGTTGGCACTCGGTTATCATCATGTTTTCTCAAATCAGATTAGCATGCGTCTTCTCATTTTTTCTATAAATAGGCCACTAAGTAGTGAGGAAATCACACTTAGCATTTGAGCAGTTTTAACAATAGGTCATTGGCACAGTCTTAAGCTTTAGTAAGCGAGTTTTTTCATAGGCTAGGTGGTAGGAAAGTTTTAGTGTTAGTTGGAAGGTAGAAGCATTGTGTCAGTATCATGGATACTCCCATTAGGTTAACCTCTTATAAGTCACATACAACTTTTCTGGGGGAGATTTCCACTAGGCAATTGAAGAGAATGACCAAGAATAAACACTCTGTGGTTTTGGTAGCCATAAAATGGGTTCTAGGTAGGGATTATATAGAGTACGAGGACAAATACCATGTGAATACTGATATCTTCTCACACTTTGTAGCGTCAATGTTAGACATTGGTATCCCTAGGCCCCTAACTCTGAAGCTAGTCAAGGAAATTTTTCCTAAAAAAGTACCTGAATAGCCTTGGTGAGATTGTCACTCATGCTGCATATGGGGTAGGCCTACCAACGACCGGTGATCTCCATCACTACATTGAGGAAGAAGTGATAGTTGTATGGCTATCATTTCTCAGTGGATTCTTCCTTCAGACATGCGATGAGCATTAGAAGAGGGTTACCCAGGCCTTGCACTTTCTATTCCACAGCTACAATGTAATACCATTCTATGACATCGATTGGTATACCGACTTTAGGAACCTGGTGTTCCCCCCAACAATGTCGGTTGTGCCAAATATGTTGCTTCTGCTGTTGAAGAACCTACTGATGAAGACACAGTAGGCACTGCCATAGATGAAGTGGTAGACGCTGCCATAGATGCGTCAATTGTTTCCTCCCATGCTCTTGGATGAAATGCCTCCCTGCTCTTAGATAAAATTCCTCCCAATTTCTTTGTTTTCTGTTGTTGAATACACCACCTACTTTTTATTTTTGTACATAAGCTTGAAAAAGGCTATAAATATAGCATATATGAAAGAATAGCTCGTATAGTCATATACTTTTTGGATTATGGTTTTCTCAGCCATTTTGAAATGTAAAAAATAAAAGAATATATATAAATCGACATATATCTTTATAAAAATCCATGGCTCTTTCTTCCATTATGCATATCTATTATATGGGCCCTTTTATTAGCATATGTGTTCATTTTCCTTGCACATGGGTGTGCTTATATGTAAAGCAATCTCGTTGCTCTACTTTTTGCAATGATGGGTTGTTTCTACAGAAACACAAACCAATTTCAAAAAAAAGACTGGCCAACACAAAGGGAAATAAAATAAAAGCACTATTCGCATATGTACAAAAATAGGACTTGACACTTAATGAAACAACTTAAGATGAATCCTATTGACCAGAATTTCTAAGGGTTCTTGTTCTATACTTTCTAACTCGAAAGAGTTATGCTCCCTGCACCGAATGATTTTAAAGGGGCCCTCCCATAGGCTATCAAATTTACCATGTTGACCTGGCTTAGTAGCCCTTTTATCATATTTTAGTACTAAGTCTCCACACTTTAGGCCTTGGTTAGAAGCCTTCTTGTCAAACCATTTCTTGACCATTTGTTGGTGGTTTGTCATGGCTATTAGGGAATTCTCCCTTTTTTCTTGTACTTCTAACAGTTTGGAAAGACAAACCTCCATGGCGCCATTTTGTTCTTTCTCGAGGGATTTCAACAGTTGGAGCGTTGTAATCTCCATAGATATAGGTAACAGTGCCTCTTTCCTGTATACCAACTCATAAGGTGAAGTCTTAAGGACTTTCTTAGGAGTTATGCAGTTTTCCCAAAGTGCTGCTTGGAGGTTTTTATGCCATTCTCTCTGGTGTTTTGAACCAATTCTTTTAATGAGTTGAACTAGGTTCTTGTTTGTTGACTCTGCTAGGCTATTTCTTTGTGGGTAATAATTTGATGATGTCTTAAGGAATATGCCATTTATTAACGCAAAGTGGCATACCTTCGCACCTAGGAAAGCTCTAGCATTGTCGAAAATGATAGTCTTCAGAGGACCAAACCTTGTCAATAGCTCTTCGAGGAAATCCACTATCTTTGTCTCTATTGTGTTTTTAAGTGGAACAACCTTTTTCCATCTTGTGAAGTAATTTGTGGCAGTCAGAATCCACTTGTGCTCAGCACTAGAAGTGGGATTAATTATCCTGATGAAGTCTAGGCCCCATTGTGCAAACGGTTTGTCCGCCACTATAGGTTTGAGAGGCATTGCAAAATTCTTCCTTTTGTTAGTAAAGAACTAGCATTTTTTGCAAGATTTTACCAAAGAGTGGGAGTTGTTGAAAAGTGTAGGCCAATAGTAACCTGAGCACATGATTTTGATGGCGGTGGTCTTAGCGGAGAAGTGTCTACCCATAGGGATATTGTGGAATGTGTCAAGGATTCTCTTTGCTTGCTCTGTAGTAACGCATCAGAGGAGGAGACCATTGAAATTCCTTTTGAAAAGGACCCCTTCCACTAGTGCATATCCGCAATTTTGCAGCCAATAGTATCTCCTCTTTTGGGAGGAAAGACCTGGTAGATACTTTCCTATTTGCATAAACCTCATTCTATTTATTAGCCAACAACCCTCATATTCTGGCTCATTTATCAGAACAAGCTCCGGTTGCTCTCCTTTGGTGGGTATCTCCTCATTTTGTGCCATGCATTCGCATAGTCCTCTTCCTCTGATAGTTTTAGTGGGTTTTACCTCAATGTCATATTCAAGGATCTTGGTGATCCAATTAGCTCTTTTTTCTATGATTTCTCCCTCCATGATATATTCACACACACTAGAATGTGCGACATAAACAAACACTTTGTTGCAAGAAATTAGATGGCAGAACTTTTTAAGTCCCTTCACTATCACAAAGGCTTCTCTTTCGATGAAATTATAATTTGTCTCATATTCCTTCAAGGTCTGAGAGTAGAATGCCACTGGATGTTCTCCCTTTCCTTCATTGTCCTTTTGGGTTAAGACAGTAGCAATACTGGACTTGTGACTAAATGCATACATTATAAAATCCTTAGATAAATATGGATCAACTAGTATTGGAGCTGCGAAAAATAGCATCCTTGAATTTTTCAAAGGCTTCCCGAGCTTCGGTCGTCCACTTGAATGCTTGATCCTTTTTAAGCATCAGGGTCATCACTTAATTATTCCTGCAAAGTCAGAAATAAACTTGCTAACAAAATTTTCCTTGCCCAGGAAGGACTGAACGCCTTTCTTATTCACCGAAAGGGGAAGTTCCTTGATAGCTTTCACCCATTCAAGGTCAATTGAAACTCCTTCCTTGGATACCATATGTCCTAACAACTTGCCTTGTGGTACTCCGAATAAGCATTTTTTTGGATCTAGGGAAACTCTGAACTCCTGGCACTTTTGAAAAACTATTTCTATGTGGTCAAAATGATCATCCTTAGATTTAGAAAACATAGTAAGATCATCTAAATATATTAGAATAAACTTATTGATTAGCTCGCTGAAAGCAATGTCCATCGCCCGCTGGAATGTTGCCCTTGCGTTGGATAAACCAAAAGGCATTTTAGCATATGCAAATGTTCCCCACTTTGTAGTGAACGTGTTCTTGTGTTGATCCTCCTTCTTAACTCGGATCTGATTGTAACCAGGAAAGCCGTCTAATAGAGAAAACATTTCCGATCCTACTACCATTTGTAGGATTGACTCCATCGAAGGCAATGGATAGTGATCCTTCAAGGATGCTCTATTTAGGTCTCGAAAGTCCACACACAAGAAGATATCTCCATTTTTCTTTTGGACTGGAACCAGATTGGATACCCAAGTACTATGCTTGATTGAGAAGACAATGTGTGACTCAATTAGCTTGGTTAGCTCTTGCGCTATTAGCACTTCAATTTTGGGGTTTACTGGCCTTTGCTTTTGTCAGATTGGTTTTGCACCTTCTGTCAACTCGATCGTGTGCTGAATGATATCAGGATATATCCCTCCAGATCATCATAGGACTAGGCCATTACTCCATATTACTCATAGAAATTGATGAGTCTTTCTTTATCATGATGCGGGACATCTTTCCTGACTCGAAGGTTTCTGCCATTTGAGACCCGAAGGTCTATGTAATCACTTTTGTCTTCCACGAACTTCCATCTATCATTTCTTGCATCATCACAATCAAAAAAAAAAATGAGAGTAACCAATCCTTTTGGAAGCTTGTTGGATTTGAGCTACATAATTTTTCCTTCATAAGCCTTGGCAATCTTTGGTTGAAGTTGATCGGCGAATTCCCCTGACTACTGGATGAATGAGGCAATGTGTTCATCACTTTCAAAAACTTGCCAAATCTGATCATTGTCAAGAATCGTCAGTTCGGACTATTACTCGTACAGAGTTTTTGTTATGTATAAGGTTAGAGGCAGGATCAAACTGAGCACCAATCACAACGATGTAGTCTGCATTGCCATTTTGTCCTCAGGGAACAGTCTGGATGTTGAAGGCTTCAAAACTCTCAACTAATTCCTAGACTCAGTGCTGATAGGATCTCATGTGGACATTCCTTTCCACAAAAATCCCTCAGACTTGGTTGACTACTAGTACAGAATCTCCAAACACCATTAATTTCTTAATGGCCATTCGCTCTGCAAGGCTTAAACCTTGAACTAATGCTTGATATTCGGCCTCATTTTTTGAACAAGAAAAATGGAAGCAGAAAGACCTTAGTATCTTTTCATCTTGTGGGGATATTAAACATATCCCCACTCTAGCACCTACCTTACCTCTTTCTCCATCAAAGTACAACATTCATAGCTCATTTTCTTGGCTACCTTCGAACTCTTTGGAAACCTTCGGGAGCACTTCACCTTCATCATAAATTACATAGGTGCCCAATCCTGTAGCATGATAATTTATTAAAGGGTCACTATCCATGTGTTCACTCAACAGAGCATCCTCTTGGTCATCTCGGTCTCTGCTCACCTTTTCCTCCTCTAGTAATTCAACACAATACATTTCTTTCTTGGTGATAGAGGTATGCGCGACTTCAAAATTGATCAGGGCTTCATCCGCTACATGTTTAGAATGAAAAGCCTCTGATTCTATCTTCATTTTTGTGTCATGCTTGGTTCTGAGAATCGGATGTGACCAATCCAATGACAGGTATCCGCCCACCTTTGAAGTAAATTCTCAGGATAGATAGAGACCAAACATGGGAGGGACATCTATGATCATAGTATCTTACAACACTATGATACTAGGGCAAGCAAATAGAGTTAAAGGAAGTTCCTTGATGATACCTATGGTTTCAACTTTGTTCCCATCAAGCTACATTACTCCCCTTTTCATAGGTTCATAGCCAAGTCCTAAAGCTTTGACTAATTATTTAGGCATAATTGTGGTGTTGGTGCCATAATCAATCATAGCATTGTGCAATAACTTCTTTCCTATAATGAGAGTTAAGAAGGGTTGGGGCTTCAACTTATATCTAACTTCGACAGGGGATTCTTTTGTATTGTTCATAAGGACTTTAGCCAGTGGTAGTTGACTAACAACCTTTGCATTGGCTAACTACTTTGTTGGCTCTGCGCTGACCTCTCCCTGAAGAACCTTCTGTAATAGAATTTTTTGCTTTGGGATAACTAGAATGTCCCATAGAGACACATTAGCAAATGATTTCTTCAATTTTTCTACCACATTAAAAGGTGGAAAACTCAGAGGTTTCTACTCCTTGGCTCTTGTTATGATAATTTCCTTCCATGGTTGAGATGGTAGCGGGGCAGTGGAAGTGCTAGGAATCTGATTAGAAGCACCTTCAAGTTGTGAGCTGGCTAGATGCAAAACAACTGACTTGTCGGTAAATCTCCTCTTTGAGTGCTTGTTATATTCAAATTGCACTTGCAGTGTTTTGGATATGAACGTATCATTAGCAAACACCATTTCTTCTTCCTTCATCCATGAGAAGAGTGTGTGATTAGGAGCGACATCAGATTCTTGTTCTAGAGACATCCCTTGCATTTGCACGATAAGAACCACACTCTCCATTTGTGTCGAGGGATATACATAACCCCCGTGGTCTAGCATCACACCTTGGCTACTTTGCTCTGCCCCCTTTAAGTGTAATTTTCCACACAGATAGTTCTAGGGCATACGCTCATCGCTACAAGGGAAGCACCATAGATTAATGTCATCAATGAGGTTATTCTTCCCTGCGGTTAATTCCCTACTCGAGCTTGGTGAAGCGGTCATCAATGGAGTAGGCACTGACACCATTTGGTTGACTATCAGAGCTGGTGAATTAGTGTGGGAACTGCCTTGGTACTGATTTTTCTGATATGAGGGTCGTACACCTTGATAATTTTGATAGGTAGGCTTTGGAGACATTGATTGGTTTCACTTAAGGGTGGTTATGCCATTTTCCATATTCTGCAACATTTCTTTAAGATTGCTCATTTCATCTTTGGAAGAACCAGATGTAGAGGCAAATTTTTTTGGCACTGCTGCATATGTGTACATTGACTGGGGAGTTGCAAGCATGCTAGTTGACATGACATTTTGTGCAGGAATCGATATTTCAGGAAATATCGGCATGATAGGCCGATGAGGCAACTTTTTGCAATCTATCAAATGATTCTTGGCTTTGACGACACCGTAAGCATTTGGTAGAGTAGCTCCTCCCAAAGACTTGATCATCATAGAAATGTCAGGATTGATGGACTTCAGATAAAATATGAATGCCAACTCAGGAGTCAGGCATATAGTAACAAGGATCCTCTGCCAATTCGTGTGGAATCAGGCATTAAAGTTTGTCAGAACTTCCTGGGGAGCTCGTTTTATGATAGATAGTTGATAATATAGTGAAGAGCGATCTCCGTCATTTGGGAACCTCTCATAGAATGGATCTTTGAGCTCATCCAAGGTGTGAATAGTGCTAGGTGACAGCGTTCGATACCAATCCAACACCTTGCCTTTAAAAGACATGGTGAGAAGCCTTAGAGCTAAATTTTGTGTTCTGATCCCGTACACTAGACACACATCCGCCACATCTTGCAGATGTTCTACAGGTGTTCTTGAGCCATCTTCGATAAACTTGGGTATAGCTTTCATAGCTAAAACTAGGATAGCACCCTAGATAGCGGGTGCTACTGAGGCTGCTAGGGGACTTTTGGCGTCCCATGCCATGTAATTTCTATTAGAGGTTGGCAACATGGTTAGAGGAATGGGTGGTAGGAGTGGAATGGTTACCAATTGATTTGTAGCTTGCACTGTTCCTAGTGGAGGTACTAGTAAAGTAGGGTTGCCTAAAGTTTGGGATTTGGTTATAGGCCAATGGCTCATACACCCTTCTAAAATGAAAATTCATTTAAGCTCATTCCCACCGGGCATGCCAGAAAAAGAACAAACTGTTGATGCCAAAATTTGACAAGGTAACAATGTCTTATGGGAAACTCAGTTTATGGGGGACCTTTTGTGCTAAACTGAGTGACCTTTGGGTTTTTAGAGAAGTCAGCTTCTTCTATAATAGGGTTTTGGAAAGGGAAAAGGAAACAAATATAATAAAATAAAGTCTAACCTAAGGCGATGCACCAAGACTTAATGATAGGCATGATAAATCATAGATCTAAGGGCCCGATTGGTATTTGTAGTGTTCCAAAAGAGCAGAAACTAAAAATCATAGTACAAACAATCCATTTATTGACATAAAATAACATTGCATACATTCCTACTACTAAGAAGATTCATTAGGCATGACCTAGACTAGTAAACTTGCATTCAATATATATAAAATTTGTCAAATGAAATGTCCAGAAAATAAAAGCAGAGTTTATAGTTTAATCAAATAGCATGAAAGAATAGAAAGGCCGAACAATTGGCACAGTCTAAAAGTCTTTTGCAATAAAATAAAATAGTAATAAAGGCCTGGCGTCTTTTCATAAAACCAGTGTTCCTTCAAAATTTTGGACCCTTTTCTCTCAACAGAGAAAAGTATATATAGCGGAAAAACTCCCACCGCTTCGGAGAGCAGCCATCGAAAATATTTCACTATCCCTTGGCAATGATGCAAAAATAAGAATATTCCCCAAGCCATTGCAACATAAAAGATTTGAAACCAAGCATCTAGTCATTCTAGGCATAGGTGCATTTCCTGCAAATGATGGTGGTGGTCCCGGAAAGGTTAAAACAGACAAGTGTCACCATCCCATGCAAATGATTATGACATGCAGTGGCCAATCGCAACATTTAGTTTGCTTGATTCATCGCTCAAAAATGAGATCCACCGAATAGGAACGTGGTAGCATTTCATTTCCCATTCGAACCTTTATCTCTCACTGTTGAAGACTTGCGCCAAGGATACACGTGTTGAGTGGGAAAAGCTCTATCCAAAAGCGACAGAAACAATCATCGGCTAGGTGCACAAAAAATGTGTGGCAACATTTCGCTGCCCACGGTCATTATTTCATCCTCTCGCTGAAAGATTTGCAAAGAGTAGACACATAGCAAGAGTGCATCACAAACAACATTTGTGGGGCCCACCAAATTTCTTTGGGAATGAGAGCATGTGGCACTTGAGCGGAGCCTGATGAGGAAGCAAAAAGGAATGATAAAAAATGGCTTGCAACCACAACACATGGAAGTATAGCGGGGATTCCCGAGATGCAAAAGGAAGGGAAAACCTTTGGGGTGCACAAAGTAGACACGTGGAGGGGGGGAAAGCAAACTTTGATAAAAGGAAAAGTGGATTTCCTATGATGCGCGGGCCGATACATAGAGGAAAATACACCCGAAGGGAGCTTGTTGAATACTTATTAATAGTAACAAATCAAATTATCAAGATCTTAAAATGGAAAAGTGATGATGATTGGATAAAGTGAGTCTAAACTAGACATGACAAGGTCAAGGACAATCTAGATAGGTAACCATGAACTGTTCAAAGTTATGGTAACCTTCGTAGTCTGAAATTTAAAAGGTAATTAAGAATGACCTAAGAGCAACTAAATAATGTAAGAATGACAATGTTGCATAACTAAGCAATGCAAGGAAACCTAAGTGAATGCAATGAAATGGATTGCTTGGACTAAGAAATTTTGTGAGCAAAGGATATGGTCATTGTCAAAGTGTGATTAGGACTAATACTAGATAGAAATTTCCCTAAAATTTTGTGAGCTAGTAGTTGTGGTTTACTGTCTCACAAATGTGGCTTACTATTGCATAGATGTGGTTGATTGTTTTTATCAAACATGGCTCATTGTCTCATAGATGTGGTGTAATATCTTATAGATGTGATATATGGTCTATTGGTTTCAAATTGGATGTTTTCAAGTAGTTTTTTTTTTTTGTTTTGGGAAATTTTGAAAATATTATTGAAAACACAACAAACACTGAAAAAAATTTGGTTGTTGTGTGATTGTCCAAATTTTTATGTGAATAGTGTATTTTCATAGGCCAAATTCAACCCAATTTCCACTGGTCTTATCACAAATCAAAGAAACTTCAAACATGTCCTAATCTTAAGGTCAAGGCCAATGGTAGTAATCTCAGGCCCACAACTTGGAATCTCCTTTTACTCAAATTTAGGAACACCTAAAGGGGTGTGTACACTCTTGTCTTTGCAAGAGAGGACATGTAGGGGCCTCTAGGACTGGAAGGATGACCCAATCACCCTCTTCCCATAAATATATGTGTACCTTATGCTAAACCGAGGATTTCAATCTCATCTCAAGGGAGCCATATTGTGAGTAACTTCAGGGCACAATACGCATCCCTTGCACTAAGAATGAAACCAACTCAATCAATAGGGTGGTCCTCTAAAATAAGGTTTCTAGTCACTGCTTGGGGACTTAATGCCTTGCTAATGCCCAATAAGCCACCTAAGGCTTTAACCCACCCTACTTGGGTACTCAAAATACCTCACATGAATGTGGGTAGCTTCCTCTTTTAGATTGGCACTGTCGGTAAGGTACTCGCCAGTTAGACCTTGGATTTTTCCTTAATCTTTTATATAGTGGCCCGAGGGAAAAACCATTTTGGGTCATACCCCTTGGAGTGATCACTTCTCCAAAGGTAGGCCCTTCTACAAAAATAAGATGTATATCGATTTATCTTACACCTAAGATCCATGAAGGTGAGGGGAGAGGATACTTTCACCAACAACTTAGGGTTTAACACAAAATGTGTTGAAGCACCAAACATGGTAGACACTAATTCCTTTTAAACCCAAAATCCAAATATTCCTACTTAAAATCAAAGACACACAAAACCCTACAAGAAACCGAATTAGTAGTTTGATAGTAATGCCTTCTCCAATCGATCACCACACACTGTAAAATAAGACATTAGTAACAAAAACCTCGTGCCCTAATGTATGTAAAAGGAAGTAAATAAAAAACTTTGAATTTAAATCATTTTACCACAACATGCAATTGTGTCGTTTTGTCTCCAAGATGCAATGTACCAGAAGGTGACTGTGGTGAACGAGAAGGTGACTATGCCGAATTGTCATGTAAATGTGGCTTACTATCATGAAAATGCATCACACTATTCAACTGATGTGGTACATCATTTGAACCTACAAAAAAAGAAATATGGAAAAAAAGATAGAAAATATGATAGTAGAATGATGCAAATAAACTATCAAAATGTTAGAATAGACACCAGAGATCAAAAAATTATTAGCAAACACAAAAATCAAGTTTTTCTTGAAACAAAAAAATGTAGATTTTTGTTAAGAAAATGTGTCGTACTATTTAGCAAATGTGTCACACTATATTTTCATCACTCTATCAATCAGATGTGTCATACTATCTCACGAATGCATTGTATAGACCTAAAAACTAAACTCAAAAAAATTCTCATGAATTTTTTCAAATCTGCTTAGTTTTAGGTCAGGTTCACCAATGTAGGACATGGTAAAAATTGAATAAAAAAGGCATGAATAAACAATAGCAACCACAACTACCTAAAATCCAAGCCTAAGAGACCCAAATCCAAACAAAGAAGTACAAATAGCAATAGAAGACAAATAACAAAGCACCAATACCAAAATTTCCATGCCATGGTTGAATCATCTTCCTTGCATCTCCTCCACTTTGTTGCATATGATAAAGTTCCCTCAAATTTTGTAGTATACAAGTGTGATTCAAGTGATAGTGATAGAAAAATATCAGAGATCGTGGTTGTAAGGTTGGAATGAAGGAGAAAACTCTCTTTGATAGAAAATCCATTTGAATTGACGGTCAAGATCGAAAGCTAATATGATGTGAAGATTGATGGACAAGGTTGCTTGCACAATGAAGAGATATGGTTAGGGTCAAAATAAGGATTGTTAAGGATGGACAATTGAGATTAAAAGAAAAACGTGACATGATCAAGGGTTGAGATCAAAAGAGGAAATTGGAGGCAAATGGAGCAAATTAAATAATCATAAGTTTATTTAATTTGAGAGGGAATGTAAGCAATTAAATAATCCAAGTGATTATTTAATGGTAGAAGAAGAGGGGATAAGGTATTTTTAATTAAAATCATTAAAAGAAACCATTTAATTAAAAGTGGAGGAAAAGGGATAAATTATTAAATAATGAAATTAATTATTCAATAATAGAGAGAAAAGGTTAAAGGAATAGTTAAATAATTAAAATAATTATTTAACTATAGAAGAAAGAAATGAAGGATGAATAATTAAATAAATAGGAATTTATTTAATTATAGAGAGAAAAGGACGTTAGCGTCGACATAATTAAATATTAATCTATTTAATTAATAAAAAGAAGAATAAAGAAGGGGAAATGAATTAATTAAATAATTAAAAATTATTCAATTATGCAGGGAAGAAGGGAAATTGAGGAGAAAAATAGTATTCATAGGCTTAGGACATTTTTGTGTGTGTATAGTTGTCATTATTGATAACACTAATGAGATTGTTACAATCAACATCTGAGTAATATGTTGTTAGTCCTTAGAATTGGTTGTCTTTGTTGTATTCAATTTGGGATAACATTGGTTGGATGCCATGCCTTATCAAAGAAGAGAAAAGTTGAAGAAGTTCATGGTTGCATATCATGCCTTGTCAAAGAAGTATTATTGTTGATGTTCATATAATGCATTATTACTATTAGTAGAGTTGTTTTCATGATAATATATTCAGATGAGGATTAGAAGCATGAACAATGTTGGAGAGATGTATTTGAAGGTGTACAGTCTATCTCATGCTCTCTCCCAATGTTTTGGATAATATATGTATTGTTGAAAGGAAGTTTTGATCTCTGTAAGTTTCTCAAATTATTCTTGTTCAAGAAGCTGCATTGAAGTCTGTCTAGGAGAATGCTCCACATTCCTCCACTATTACAGTTCTATTCTTATAGCTTGGTATTCAATGTCAATGCTTTGTGTACATTACACTCCTATCCTTTTAGGTCACCTATGTTGTTGAGGAGGTTCTTGTGAATTGCAGAAGGTTGGTAGTGTTGCTAGTTGTCTAGACTGGTCCAAGAAATGCTTTGCATTTCTACACATTGAGATCTCTACTCCTACGGCTTGGTGAATATTCTCACAATTTCTATGCAATGTCTTAGTTTTAATCTCATATGTTGAAGTGGTCTATAAGTTTTTCTACAAATGTTACATCATCCTGTTATGTATTAGGTGTTTCCTGAACATAGTTTTTCATACCTATTTGGTCAACAGTGGTTGTTGATGGGATGACAATACGAAATAAGTGTATGGAAGTGATCTTGGATGTTCAAGGAACATCCCTATGTGATCTACATGTTGTTGATCAACCACTTTGGTGTCACATTGTGTCTTGAGTTAGCTTTCTTGGCTATTTTTGGATATCTATCCAACAGGGCTTGTTCCTTTCCTTGGGCCATGTGCTTGGGGGGATGCACTAGCAATGGAAGATGTTTCATAATAAATTTGGGTCTTGACCCATCTTTTTTAGGGCAACATCAAGTAAATTCAATTGAAAAAGTGTTTATGGGCTGATTGGTTATGTGCTTCAATGTATCATCCACACATTTCTTTGATGCCAACCCAGGTTGATGTGTGACTGTGTGTAAATCATTTTGGATCAGATTGAAATAAGGGTTAATATTATTTTGGTCCTCTCTATCCTCAGGATAGGATCACATCATGCTTTGGTCATCGACTATTTGAATTCATTTTTTATTTTCTTCATAGCTGACCTAATTAAAGAATTAAAGTGTTGTGGTGGATATAGATGCAAGATCATTTAAGATGCAACAACATGGAGTAGTGTACAAGTGTGAAAAGGTGTGTGAGTGAGCTATATTAAATATCCATTAGATATAGTTCTAAATATTGTGAAAGGAAAGATGAAATTGAGCTTGAATTCCTTAGTCAATAGAGAGTTGTGTTGGCAATCTTTGTAATTCTCTTATAAATCTTTTGTATCTTGCTTTGAGATAGTGAATCTCATCAAGCCCTCTATATATTGCTCCTAGAGTTGTTTGGTACTTTAGTGTTGCAAGTCCTTTTTTTATCTTTCTCTAATGGAGTGAACCTTCTTGAAATTCATTTGGCAGTGAGCCTTATATTGTGAGTTAACTCTCATCGTGGTTTTTCCCTCATTGGGTTTTCCACATAATTTTGGTGTCTCCTTGTGTATGTGTGTGTTCTCTATCTCTTTTTCTTCACTTTTGATCTGATTACTACTATCTC
Source organism: Sequoia sempervirens (assembly GCA_007258455.2). Classification (NCBI taxonomy): domain Eukaryota; kingdom Viridiplantae; phylum Streptophyta; class Pinopsida; order Cupressales; family Cupressaceae; genus Sequoia; species Sequoia sempervirens. The sequence goes on from VDFB02271358.1 coordinate 982,341,302, forward strand.
TTTCATTGGTAAAGTTTTCTAAATGTGCTAAAGATTCAAATTGTTATATTATTCTTTGTTACTACTTTGCTTAAACTTCTATATTTATCTTCTACAGGAGTTTGAGTTGTGCTGAAATTTTCTTGAGTTCTAAAAGGGGCTGAGTTTTGTGTAGACTTATTCACCCCTACTCTTAGAATCTAATTTTTTTCAAAAAATATATAGTAGGATCTTTTGGGAATGGAGAGATATGAGGGTCTCCATAGATCTCCCAAAGTTGAGTCTAAAGTGTGTGGAGACAATCAATGTAAGATACAATACACATAGTGTCATGATCAATACTAGAATAAATCACTCCTATAACATGATCACTAATAATACCCCATATTGGTCTATTCTCTAGTGTTTCTAGTGTAGGTATGAGTCTATATATATAAGGAAAAGGATCAAGCTACTTGATATGTGTCAAGATGTCATTTTTCCAAGACTCATAGTTATCCTTATTCATGATTACCATATAAGGATGAACAAAAAACTCCATGATACTTCCTCAAATGAAAATATTAGAGACTAATAACCTTAGTGCATGTAATTCAAATTAAATGTACTTGGGGAAGATTTTGGAAAAAAGTGGATGAATGGATTTGAAGAGATCTAAACTACCTTTCTGTATAGGAGTGAATTTGAACCCCTTATGCAAATTCCCCTTTTACACTTCCTCACCTTAGAAAACAAAATTCGAAGGTGAAATTCCACATCAACAAGCTACCTTCATTCCACTTGGAATCTATTTTTTGTGTTGGTAGAAGAATAACTGTCAGGGACACCCACATGGGATGCAAACGTCCACGCGGTGCACTTACATTCCTGACGGATTCCTATGTCTGAAGTTCAAAGAGGCATTACACTTCCTATTGGGAACGGTTTCTAATGTCCCTCTTCGACCAACCAACCTGAAAATTCCTTATTCTTGCTCATTCTTCCTTCAAATGGATCCATTATCACTTCATTTCATCCTCTAGCAATCCCTCTAGCATTCCTCTAGCATTCTCTCTTGCAATCTCTAAGCATTCTAGCACTCACTTCTTGCATTCTCAGCCTTTACTTCACTCTCAAGCAGCACTTTGGCACTCCATCAACTCCGTAGAGCAAGTGTGGAACAAAACATTGTAGTAGGGGCTTAAGTCCTCTTTTCTCCTCCATTAGCTAGTGAGCTCTTGGTGGAGGTGGTAAGCATTTTCACTCCTCTCCTCTAAAATTTGGTTGAGTAGCACTTTACTATTTTGTAGTGTTTATTGTGTTCTCTACTTTCCTTTCTCCTTTATCATATATTTCTCTATCGTTGCTATCTGGCTGTCTGTGGAGGTGGAAACACCAAAATGAGGGTCAAACTGAGGCAGAACCCTATACAACCCCCAACAATTTTCCCTCTTTCTTATGTGTAGGTGGACGTGCATTTGGAGCTAGTTGGCGAACATACTCTTTTGTGAGATTATCTTTGTCACCCTAGGTTTAATATATTTACTTAATCATATTTGTTTGTATCTCTTGTACTTCATAGTTCAGTTGTGTTCCCTTAGAAACCATTAGCTAGGCAGTCAGCTTGTTTTCTAGCGGTTCTTACTATTTTTTTGATCCTCTAGTCATACGGAAGTCAACGCACCTGGGAGATGCCTATTCGCTACGCTGTCATCCTAGAACTGCACTTTTTGTCCTCAGACAAAGAGCTCCCTAAAGTGCAGTATTGAACCCAAAAGTCAGCTTTCCTAGCCCCATTCTAGATTTTGGGTCTACAGAGTGAGTGAAGGACCTTATAGTCCTCATCATTCTCATCACTCATCTAAAAAAATTCCTTTAGAGTGAGGTAAGTTAGGATAGCCTGCTAGGTCTCAAAAATAATGGTTGGAAACCACAAGAGGTTGACAAGCTCTTGATATGTTTTTGGCTAACGTACAAGGTCAAATGATGAGTTTGAACCTTCTACTCTTTAGGTTCTTCCAGACCTAGGCAGGTTTACCTATGTGAATGAAGCAGATTTGAATTGTGTGTTTCTTCCCTAAGTAGTCTATCCACAATGGAAATTTGAAGTGGAGAGATGAAATCCTAATTTCATATAGATTGTATAAGTAAAGATCAATATGTTCAGTTAAAAGATGTAAAAAATAAAATGGATGAAACTAAATGATGAAATGTATGAGACTAGTTCCTTGTTGGGTATATGGAGTCAAGTGAAATTCTAAGATGTGTGGATTATACTTGGTAGGAATTAAAAATGTTTGGCATTCCAATATTAGTCTATAGCTTGTATAAACTTGCAAGAGTGTAATTACCAAGTTCTACTTAATGATCCAAATGATACTTCTAAATTATTGTGAATGACTACAGGGATTTAATCTTTACTTGAAAGAACTGATCAATTATACCACACAAGTATAGCAAATGTGTATTCATAAACTAAGTATATACTTGATATATCAATTTAAATAATAGAGAAACATCAACTTTGGAGACAACTTGATAATATTTTCAATTAAGTTGCCAAAAAATTGATACTGGTATGACACCACAATATCAAAGATCTCCCATTAACTTCTTTAGAATCATTCTTGCAACATAGTCTTTCGAAACATCATGGAAACTTTTCCTACTATGTATTTTTCCCTATTCACCTATATTTGTTTTGTCACTATGAAATAAATATATATACATCAACATTTGGAAGGGATGCATCCCTTCATAAATGTCTTTTGTTAATAATAACAATTAACAATAATTAAAACAAGCAATTAGGCTCTATTTAGCCACAAATGAACTTTTGACAAATGATCCCAATAATATTGTTGCTCATGAGTGTTAGCATCTCCTAACACATTTATGATTGATATCTCCATTTTCACCATCTTCTCGTTCTATTCGCAAGCCTCATCCAATATTGAGTCTTTTCCTATAGTTGTTTCCAGAATCTTTCATAGCATTGACTCACATTCCTCAATCCACTTGGCCTTTTCTTTCAATTTTCCTCCATCTTCAGATAATGTTGGTAGTCCTTTTTCCGTGGCATCAATTAGTCCTTTTGTATCCCCCTACAATTCCTCATGGTAGTATTTATGTTTTCTTATGATTTGGTTAGCAATATCAATAGCCACATTATCAGGAATATCCCTCTTATTTACTTCTTAGAGCTTTTCTTGGATTCTACCATCAATTCTCTTATGCTCGTGCTCTGCAATATAATTCTTTGAATGTGTTCCCCAAATCTTGTTCAACCAAATCATCAAACTGGCCTGCCTCTTTCTGATCACTGCAGCAAGTGTATCATATTTACCCTGAGAATATGAATCTGATCCCTCCCATTGGTATTTTGTTTGAGAGCTCTCCCCATGAGTCAACATCCTCATGGATCCTAATGTGATTCCCATCATATATTTTAGGTGACCATTTTCTCTAAGTATTCTTTCATTATTCATCTTATACATTTCCTTCTCCTTGATCAACATTTGGATTTGGGCCTTATTCAACTTGTCAACATTGATTCCCATCTCAGTTGTAGCCATAGGATCGGCTTCTCCAACCTTCAGTGTCATGATATGCCCAAAAGATTTTTTAGTATCAATAACAATAGGTTTTTTATGTGGTAGATACAGAGACCATATCTTTTTTATGTGGTGAATACAAAGACCATATCATAAGTGAACCTTCATCAGGATTATATTTGGATCCTATATATACCTTTGTTACTCCCTCGGGGCTAAGCTTATGTGTGGCATTATGATTTTTTTGGAAACTATCAAAAACCAAAGTAGAATTCAGATCTAACCCTTGGAAAATCATAACACTCGCATCTTCCAACTATTTTATTCCTTTCTCAAGGGTCATTTCTTTCATTTCTCTTTCCATACTTGACTTTAAATTGTTCAATAATTGTCTTTCATTACTTGATGTTATGCTTTCAACTGACTCCCTTATTGATTTTCCTTTTTGTTTGTATAAGAAAGCCTTGAATTCTGGAGACTTCACAAATTCATCATCAGCCACAAATGACTTATATGCCATTTTCCTTGTATCAATATCTAAACCTTCTTCAATAGTTGGTTCTCTAGGAGGAAACTTGTAATCTTGAGTTTTTAGTCTAGAGATTTTTTCAGCTGAACTTTGAGGCCCATCATCACCAAATGTCTCTTCTCTAGAAGATAATAACTCGACATCTTGTATTCCTTTCATTTGTCGTACAAGTCCCCTGTTGTACTCATTTACTACCCTTTCTACTTCTTCCTCCAATTTTTTGATTAAATCATCATATTGATAGGGTATATGATTATACCCACTTAAATTCATTTTATGCCTAGGAGAATGAATGTACCCCTTTGGATCAAAACCCTTTTGTGGTGTAGCTTTCTTTAGATTATATTGCAACAATTTATCAAGAATCATGTCATACCCATCTTTTGATAGCACTGTGAAATCACCAAAGCACAATATGCTAGGCATGAATGCTTGTTTTCTTGAAGAACTTAAATTCATGACACTTGAATAATCCATCTTCCTAACAATCTCCAATTAAGCAATTCTATTAGGCACTGTTTTGGGCAAAATAAAAGGTGTATCTTCGAAACCATATACTCTAATCATAGTTGCATCTTCAAAACAATAACAATCTCCCCAATTGTGGCTAATAGGCACATTGAAGTCTTTGGGTCTGAGAAATCTCTTTATCTCGTCAGATAATGAATATTCACAAGGATGATTAAGGAATCTATACAATGGTTTCACAAAGTACTCCTCAAAATGTACAAAACTAGAGCTGGCAAACCTGCTATCCCAAATAGTAGTCCATAGCTAAATTGGTAATAATTTACCTTCCCTATCAAACTTTGAAACTCTTAACTTTTCGGGCCACATCCCCAATTCTTGTCCATAATATAGTATTATATGCATAAAAACCTAATAATTCTTGAAATGTAAAATAGGAGATCCATTTTTTATTGCCATCAACCCTAATCAAGTCCTTTGAAGATGTATAGGCATAATCAAAGGGTCTAGAATTATGACACTAAACATTTGTTGCAATCACCATTGGCACGATTGACATATACTCAAGGGCCTCCATCCCTAACACTTGGCATGTTCAGAAGTATGCATATTTCATGTAGGGCTTGAACAAGTCAATATGAAATGGGGGCCCATCATTATCCTCCAATGGAACCAAATTTCCATCCCTCTTAGGTCTATGTAATGGTAGCCTCCAACCCTTATATATGGTGTCCATCCTCCAGAATTCTCTCTCTAACTCCTCATGCACAATTTTGTCATCACATGTCCCTCCCATGTTAAATACTTCACATATCACGGCTTCCAACACATGTATGAATGTATTTCCTGATAGATTACAAATGGATTTGAGCATTGGGACATAGTGGGAAGCTAAGAGTTTCACCAATTCTACATCCACAAATACATTTGGGTAGGCTAACTTTCCTAAGTTGAAATTCCAAGGATTACACACTGGCTCAAACTGATTGCTCCAAATGTAGTGAAAAGTGAACAACTCATATCCCCTAATTGAGGTCCATACATCCCCAATGTGTTTACATTTATCCTCAAGTTTCTCTACCTCTACCATAAGCTGCACAGAGTGTCTGGCTTTAGGTCCTAAGCCGGGCAACTGATCAATAATATCTTGATTTAGTTTCCTCTCAACTACCTCTGGCTCATTCCCAATCTCAATCTTTTTCTTTTTTCCTTTGGGATGACTACTCTCACCTTGCCTCCTACCTTTTGATTTTCTTGAGCTCGTACTTTCCATTTTTCTTAAAATTACAGAATTGAAAATGTAATTGCAGAGAACTCACAAGCCTTATTTGAAGATCTTCAGCTGCAAAATTCTCTGGCCCTTTGTTCACTCTCTTGTTTCTCCTGCTGCCAATTCTACACAACCTCCTATGATCATTCTTTTTTGACTCAGGGAATTATCTATGCATTGTGTATTCATGCCGCCATTAAAGTTCTAGCTTTGAGCACAAGCGTAGTAGGTTTTCTCAAATTTCCCATTTTCACATCAAATGATTATATCGGCACAACAATTTGAAACTTTGGGTGATCCTTACATTTGAGTCAAGGAAAATGCTCACTAAACACACTGTTGGTCAGGGAGACAACACATCATTCTCACCGATATCAAATAATTAATCTTTCAGATCCATACCACCTTTGAAAATGACATAGATACCATAGGTGTCACCAAGTGTCACTTCGATGAACCTTTTGACCTATTCGTATCTTTATCGGAAAGCGAACAAGTATCGTTGAAAGATTTGAAATTTTCTCTGATGTTAAATGTCTCTCTGATATACATTTCCTTCTTTTTGAGTGAGTCAGAAAGACTCTCTCGGATCTAACTTCCATAGAGAGTTGGGGAGACATTTCAAACTTATTCTAATAGCACATGTCTTCCCGATATACTTCTTTACACTTCATCGGTGACACAAAATGGGTATCTCACTGATGGCATTCCATTAGCATGACATGTATGCTCAGGCTGACTTGTAGATCTCACTTTGATAGTGTTTGTCTTGTCGATGACTTTCTTCATTGGTGAAACCATGAGTTGTATCTTCCCAATATGTATCCTCCTTAGTAATTTGATCGATGTGACAATATTGACCTTTCACCGATATGCCTAAAACACCTATATTGGAATGTAATAGCTTATGGATCAGAGAAACATGCACCTAATCATGTCGATATGGATTATTTGCTCAGATGCTCTTGCTCAGAGGGATTTCAAGGTATCAAAAGGTCAAATATGATATGATCACTGGTAATTATGATATACAGAGAAGATTATAGCAATATTACACTCAAGATGTGGCTTTCTTTGGGAAATTTATGAGTGTAAGTCACTATAAAATTTTCAAAATTTTATAGTTCCAATAGTGGCTCCATCTCGGGATGAATGATTTTGAGATCATTGCAAGAATTATGATCTCCGGAAGAGCAAACCAAAATTTTAGGTGTTATGAAAATGGATTTTTGGTGAGGATGGAATGAAAATGGATATGGAGGTGGAAAATGATAGAACTGGAAATGATCCTACACTGCTGTACATGGAAAGAATTTTTTGTTTTTTAATGAAGGATTTCTAGGATTGTCCATGTACTGGAAATTCCTATTCCTTTTTATTTCCTAAACTAGTATGCATGGAGAAAAAATGTTTTAAGAGGTTTGTCAAGAGTTGTCCATGCACTGGCAACCCTTAATCCTCTATGTTTTTTTCTTTAAAGAGAAGAAATGCTTTAGGAAATTCCCATGTACAGGAAACTCTTGTTCCTCACCAGACATGTTTTGCAAGTAATATGAATCTTCTCCTCCCTTGTTGGTGATAATGAAGGGTCCTAACCACAAGGCTTCAAATTTTCCATGTTTTCCCTTCTCCTGACATCTAGCATTCCACATCAAAACTAAATCACTCACCTCAAACTTTCTATTTTTGGCTTTTTTTATCAAAAAGGTACTTCATCTGAGATTTTGGCTTTGTATTCTACTTTTGATTCATTCTCCTTATCTCATCAAGCTCTGCGAGTTGCTCCATTCTCTCTTCCATTGGTTCTAGAATGTCTAGATCTTCTTAAAGAAGAAAATTGTAAACTGGTAGTAGGTTTTGTAATGGCATCCAGGCTTGTGTTCCATACACGAGCTCAAATGGAGATTTTCCAATCACCTTCTTCATAGTAATCCTATCTACCCACACAACCATTTTCAACTTTCAGTCCCATGCCTTCTTGTTCTCATCTAACATTCTTCTTATGATTTTTAGAAGACTTTTATTGCTGGATTCTTCTTGACCATTTTCCTATGGGTGGTAAGGGGTAGCATAAGAAACAATAATACCATATGTGTTGCAAAAATTTCTAAATTCATCAGACCTTAAACACATCCCATTATCTGTGATCAACCTTACTGGTGTACCAAATCTAATTATGATATTTTCCATTAGGAAATTTATAACCACCTTACTTGTTGCTTGTTTTCATGGGATTTCCTCTACCCATTTAGTGAAATAATTAGTTGCTACAAGTATCCATTTATGTCCCCCACTTGATCTTCTTGTATTTCCCCAATAAAGTCAACTCCCCATTGATGAAAAGGGGCTTCTACTTGTAAAGGTCTAAGCGGTAGGGCTCCTTGATATTTCATCTTTCCTGAGAACTTCTGGAAAGCTTCACACCTCCTTACGTATGAAAAGGAATCATTAAAGATCTTAGGCCAATAATATCCTACCCTAAGAATCTTGTGTGCAGTTGTTTTGGTAGAATAGTGACCTCCACACACTCCTTCATGCATCTACCTCAAGACATGTCTAGCCTGTGATTCATCTAGACACAATAATAACATTCCATCCCTATTTTTCCAAAATAGATCACCCTCTATGAACACATATTTAGATGCTTGTAGCTTCAAAGTTCTCTTTTGGTTATCATTCAATACTTCAGGGAATTTCATGTGTCTGAGATAATACACAATGTTTGTGTACCAAGAAGTATGTTCAATTCTTGCAAGTGTACTCTCTTCACTCTCTATATTGTAGATTTGATTTTCTTCAATGTTTGTCTCTGCCATTAGTTTGGCCAAACCTTGTTCCCTTACTAACTTGGTAATTTGAATCTATATATCAAATTCTTGGATTTTATTAATCCATCTACATCTCTTCCATGTTACCTCTATCTGTACCAAAATATCTTTCACAGCTGCATGTGGGACATAGGAAATTACTTTGGCTCCAACAAGATATGGTCTGAAAGCTTTTGTTGATTTGACCAGTGCAAAAGCTTGCTTTTCCATAATATCATACTTCAACTTTGACCCCTGTAGTGATTTGCTAAAAAAGGATACAGGCTGCTAATGATCCTCTTCATTCTTTTGTAACATAATAGGTGCTATAGTATGGAATGAGGCAAATGAAAATATTTGAAAAGGTTTTGAAAAATCATGAGACTTTAGGATAGACTTCTTTGATGGCCTTTTTGATGGATATAAAGGCTTATAATTCTTTTGATGTCCAGTCCATCTTTTCTCCCTTTTTCAGCATTTTGGATATGGGTTTAACAATCTCAACAAAGTTTGACATAAATCTCCCAACAAAGTTAATCTGCCCAAAAAATGATTGAATAGCTTTGACAGTCTTGGGAATGGGGATTTTATCTATGCCTTCTACCCTTTTAGGGTCTATTCTAATTCCTTCTTTTCACACAATATTCCCTAAAAGTTTACCCTCTATAACAACAAAGTGACATTTTTTAGGGTTAAGACTGATACCATATTCCAAAGCCTTGATGAATATTTTCTCCAAGTGTTCTACATGATCTTTAGCCCTTTTTGAATAAGCAGTGAGGTCATCTTGGTACACTACCATTATAGCATTGGTCAGATCTGCAAATGCCACATCCATGGCCTTTTGGAAGGTTTCCCTTGCATTTGTGAGACTGGATGGAATTCTCACATAAACATATGTCCCCCATGGGGTGGTAAAATTTGTCTTATATTGCTTAGAATCCTTAACTTTGACTTGATTGTAGCCAAAAAATGCATCCATCATTGACAACAACTCACACCCTGTCACTTTGTGTAGTATGGCTTCCATATTAGGGAGAGGGTAATTATCTTTGAGGGAAGCAACATTTAAATTCTTGAAGTCTACACACAGTGTAATATCCCCATTTTTTTTTCTTTCTTTCTGGAACCAAGTTTGAGACCCATGTTGAATGTCTAATGGGCTTGATAATGCCCCCATCTCTGAGTTTTTCCAGTTTCTCTTGCATTTTTTATTCCAGAGTTGGGTTGATGGGCCTTTGCTTTTCTATGAATGGTTTTGCGTCTGGTTTTAATGGGATCTCATGTTGAAATAAATCCTCCCTATATGCCTTGATATCCTCATAGGACCATGAAAACACATGATTGTATTTTCTCAACAACGCAATCAACATTCTTCTGATTGTTGGACTTATTTTCTTCCCAATATATACCCTTTTTGGTGCTAGCTCGGTCCCTAGATTGATTTCTTCAATATCCTCCCTTTGGATTGGTGTCTGCTTCATGAGAGATCGATCATTTCCATCATATACCCTTTCTAATGCCACAAGCCCTTTGGGAAGTTTGTTGGTTTTAAGCTGCAAGACCTCTTTTCTAAATATAGTCTATTTTCCATCTACTTCCTCCACAAAGGCATTGAAGTCAATCTCCTGAGCCTCGTACTAATCTATGCAATGAAGAAACTTTATGAGGTCGGTAGCATCATTGAAAACTTTCCAGCTATATATATTATCAGGGATAGCAGGTCTTTTTTTAAATTCAACTTGGGATACTCCAGCCAAGGTGATATCATCTTTTCTCAGGGCTACATTTGCTAAAAAAATCTATCATTATGTTTTTTGACCTGTCTATCCATTCAATGGAGAAAGCATCAAATAATTCAATTGTATCCCATAAAACATTCCTATATTGTTTCAACCTTTTATGTTTTGCAACATATTTTGACTTGTCTTGGGAAACAATTAGTTTAGAATCTCCCAGAATAGTTAGCAATTTGATCTTATGTTTAACAACCATATTTAAACCAATTAACAGAGCCTCATATTCTGCTACATTGTTAGTACACTAAAATTTAGCAGAAATGAATATTTGAATGTGATACCTTCAGGTGAGATAAAAACTACCCCAACCCCATTGCCTTCCTGATTACATGCTCCATCGAAATACATCTTCCACACACCATGCTGATTTTTAGAAATATGTTTGTCAATCGGATTAATATTGACTAGCTCAGGCTAAGGAGGCTCTATTCTGAAACTTCCTAGATCCACATCACATAAATAGTTTAATTGATCTTGAGGAACACAATCTACTATCTGGTTCATCCTTCGTTCTCTATATAATTTGACCTCTACATTGTCTATGGGTATGGTAGCATAGGATAGATCAAATTGTACATTCCTTCCAACTGCTGCAATCCACTGCCTTGATAAGAGCATTCCAAAGTGTGGAGGTGTATCAATCACAGTTATGTCAATATTATAAGTTGCTTGTGGATAAGCAGCCAATTTTACTTACACATCCTTCATAAATCCCACTACTGGGACAGGCTACTATCCATAGCATAACACTTGCCACCATTGGTATCCACCCACATGCCAAGTTGTTTCATAACACCTATAGGCATGATATTGATAGCAGCACTAGACTCTATCATATAGTTTCTTACCAGTTTTTTATTTATAAGAAATGTAGTGAAGAATGGGTCAACTTGTGGGGGATTTAGTAGTGTATCCTCTAGACATACCTCAGGAACATTTACCTTTTCTTTCTTATTGATGACCTTATTGGTCACTTTATTTTTGATGATTTTGTTTTTATCATTCCCACTAGATATCAATTGAATGGCACTATCCCTATACTCCTTAATTTTCATCATTTCAAGTAATGGGACTGATATTTTTACCTGGGATAAATTTTGTGTAAAGTCAAAGGAGGTGCCTTGTGATTTGATCATCTTCTTTTGCTCTAGTGACTCTCCTTTTCTTTCCTCTTTTTCTCTTTTTTTTGTGTCATTAAGCTTTTGTTTCTTTTTATGTGACTCTTTGCTTTCCTCCTTCTGAACATGCTTTTGCACATTTTTGTTAGGCTGCTTATTTTTTGTTTTCTTCGGTGCTCCCTATGTTTTGTCTTTCACAAATATCCCTCTTGGAACACCCTCATTTTCATTTACTGTCCTGTTTCTCAACCAATATTTTCTTTTGGCTTCTTCCACTGCAACGATGGTTAATTTCTTAATTTCCTCCTCAGTTGGTCTCCTTATATTGCATTTTCCTAACTGATATGGTGCACTAGGAGAAAATTATTCATCATTGCTTTCTTCATGATCAAAAAATACTTGTTGTTCTACCATATGGACATTATGTCTCTAGTTATCAACATCATATTCATAATCTTCTTATTTTGAAGATGAATATCTCTCCTCAACGGGATGGAGTGTGTGAGAAGTTAAATAAATTGTATGATCTCTTTCTTTTTTTTCTGCTGGTATCTCCTCATCTTGCACTGATTGAGCAACAATACAATGATTAGGGGAATGTGGAAACCCACATACATGACACCAAGGACTATTGTTTACCATGTATGTGTTGATGGTGTTTTCTACACAACAACTCAAATAGAATATAATATCCTATCTCTCTTGAAAGGTAAATCTCTATCAGCAAGACTCAAGAGATAACCCCGAGGTCTCTAATGTCAAGTCTTGACAATGCATAAACAACTCAGTGATAAATGTGAAAATGTTGGTAATCACAAAGGGACCTTACTACAAGTAAATAGTGAATCTCAAAGCTTTTCAGATTTAGCAATATGGTGATACTTTCAATTCTAAATCAAATCCAAATAACAAAGAAATAGAAAAAGATAAGGGTTTCAAAGAGATTCTTAAATTTAACACTAATCTTAAGATTAACAATGCAAATGATGAAACACTTGAAATGGACCAATCCCTCAGAAACTGACTCCTGCTTGACCTAGATGAATCTGCAATCTTAAAGAAATAGTGCAATCTTCTAAGGAATTAAATATTTTAAAATCATGAACATTCATCCAAAACAATCCTATTGCAATCGAAATGAACAAACATCCACAATTGAACTAAGCACAGTGAATTTAAAGTCCAGGCTAACTTTGCAAAGAAACTAACAATCAGTTAACTACGAAAAGTATGGACTAGAGATTGTTGCAACACCTCAAGTATCAAATCATAAACACTATTAATTCTTCTAACATAAAACCTAGAATATATCAAATAAAGTTAAGCAAATTGAAAAGATAGAATAACAGAAACCATGCCAGGTAAAACTCAACACAAGAAAGGCACCAAATCACAATGTCTTCACTTGCATTAAATTACCCAAAGTAGCAACAATTCTAGTATTTTGTTACAACACTTGCTTGCTTGAAAATAAGACTAACTCCTAACTCTAGCTCTTGATATACTACTTAGTTCACTCCAATATAAAACTATCTAGCCCTTACAAATGAGGTAGAATGCCATATTTATAGAAACCCCCAAGATATGTCAGACCAATTAGGTTTACAATAATAATCGGCCACAAAACAAGTCAGCCAAGGAGAATTCAAAATAAACAAAGTGGGCATTAAATGCATGTACTCCATCCAGGTCAGCCTGGGGTCTCCAACAAAGCTCAGTCCAATGCATGTGAAGGAAGGAGAGAAATAATGGGGAAGGACAAATTTTGATGGGGCATTGTATTAACTTCCTTCCCCTTTGTCCTTGTTTTGCTCCACCCTATCCCACACCATCAAAAATATCTTATCCAAGTCGGCTATAGGTGGCATAGTCAAAACCTTAATTCTCCTTTCAATGGACTTAATGTCCTGTCTTGACTACTCTACAAATTTAACCCATTCCACCTTCATGTCTTGATATTTATCCATTACTCCAATATAGGTGGCCACATCATCTAACTGATGTTTAGTGATTGGGTCCTCATTGGTTGGAGAATACACATCTCGCCACCATTTTCTCAATTGTTCCAAGCTCAAATGCTTTGGTGCAAACCTTTTTCTACCTATCATAACCTCAAAGAAAGAAATGCATTTGTTGTAGATCTTAGTCAGGGTGTCTTCAATTTTCCTCCTCTTCTTATACACTTTCTTCAAAACCCTTTGCCTTATTTGCAAAACTTCAAACCATTCCCAAGGTTTTGCAGCTCTGGACAAAGGAAGAATTCCATCACTCACCAACTTATCTTCAGTATATTCCATGATGGTGTTGGTTTTCTGAAATAGGAGATCTACACCCTCCTTATCCTGAGCCAATACATCTCTTAACCAATTTATTGACCTCATAGCATCCCCACTAGTTGAAAGGATGTCCTTGAAATCATTATCTCCCTTAGCCTACAATCCCTACAACCATTTCATTATTCCATGGGTAGCAGCCTTCATTCTTTCCATCTCAGTTATGGTTTCTTGTGGTAGAAATCTTGCAGCAGATGATGAGGAGCTAATAGAATGCAAGGGATTCATTAAATCCTGCAAGTACTTCTTTAATTTCTCATTCTCCCTCGTCAATTCTTGCTTAGTCTACACCTCTTTCCTTAATCTACCCAAGATCACAACACTAGAGCCTTCATACTCTTCAATCTCCTATTCCATGGAAGTAGGCCCTAGGTTGACAGTTTGCACAAGGTAGTCACTACCAGTTACATCATCCCTATTCTTATTAGGAGCAGGAGTAGAAATGCGAACCACCTTGTTATTGGCTTCATCCCTCTCAATCTTGGAGATGACTCTAGCTTTCTTATTTTCTTTACCCTTTCCTATATTCGCCAATAATTCATCCCAATTGGGAGGAGTATCATCTACAACAATCTATTTACTCTTTAATTCCTTGTCCAGCCAACATGGAATAGTAGAATTTGATTATACATTTCTTTGTCCAACTTCATCCTGTTGGTCCCTAGGTATATCTTCATTCAAATCTTGTTTCTCAGAAATTTCCCCAATTGTTTCTTCCTTTTCTTTATCATGCTCTTCTTCTTCATGTACTAGTGAATGAGTTTTAATTGGAATTTATTCTCTCTAAGGAGTTCTATCTTCTTCACTTCTAATAGGTGAATCATCATAAGTCACCAAAGGAGACTGCAACACCCTCTCTATTTTTGCCTCAACACTATAGAGCTCACCTTCTTCAAATTCTTCTCCTTCTGGATCTCGATGACTCTCTGCCTCATTGGATTCACTTGGTTTACCTGGTGCATTATGAGCCTCGTGGGACGGAGGAATATTATCACATTTTTCTATAGTAGGAGTAACTAAAGGAGCATCCTTCCTTGGTACACCATCCTTGGGAGAAGGAGTTCTTGATCTTCTTATGTATATTTGTGTCCTTTCTCCTGAACTCTCCACATTTATTACCAGTGGGTCAACTTCATGCCCTGCCTCAGAGGTTTCCTTCTCCTTTTGTGACAATCTCACTATTCTTCTTCTCTTTGTCATAGAAGGACCAGCTTCTTTATCTTCCTTTTTAGCTTCATCCTTTGTTGACTTATTTGTACTTGAAAGGTGTTTCCTCTTCTTTGCAATAGGCTTTCTTTGTTTCTCTACCTCTTGTACTCCCTCCGCCTGAACATCTTTGATTTTTATCTTGAAAGGAGAGCTCACCTTCTCCTTACCCTTAGAATCCTGCTTAGTTGACTCCTCAGAAGTGGAATGGGACTCCAAGTCTCCCATTAGATCATAGGTGCACTACACACCTTCACTTTCCAACTCCCACATCTTATGCTTGAGCCATAGCTTTGTATCTTTAATCACTGGAGTCATAATTTTCTCTTCCTCCAGCCAGTCTATTTCTCCAACTGATTTATCTTTCACAACTTCATAGTCATGGCCTTAAATCAAATCTCCATCATCCTCAACCTGGTTTGGAATGGCCTTCACATTATATAGCTAGACTAAGTTAACTGGTAGCCTAGAGAACTACTTCCTTCTAATTTCAAATTCATCACTGCCATTGGCCCAATAATCCTCTATATAGTCCTTATGACTATATTCCCTACTGACCTTCTTATGTGCCTCACCAGTCTTATCAAATCTAGATCTCTTGGAATGGAAAGATAAACCTAGGGTACTCATTTATTCTTTAGAATCATATGTCAATTTAATAGAAGGGCATGCCTCTCTACTGCCTATCCTCAAAGGAAAATCACCACCAAATACAGTTTTGTGTTTATCCTTTTTCACAATTGCATCAAAATCACATATATTCCTTGTGACCTCTAGAAGTATAACATGGTCTGTGGGATACCTAGGAAGTCTGTATGGATCCCTCTGATAACCATCTATCCTTATATATGAAAAGGTGGGAAACTATGTAAACCAAGCCCCATACATTTTGATAAACTCCTTAACATTGTTAGATATTCTTACATGCTCTGCACCTTGGAGCAACCTAGTAATGTACATGGTGAATGCATCATTCACTCTCCTATAGCTTGAATTACCTAGGTGTAGATGTGGATAGACCTCATAGATTATATCTTGTCCAAACACACCCTTTGTACTTTGTCCTTTGTATGGATGGAACCTTGCAAGTGCATAAACCAAGTAGGAGGTCATTGTGAAGGTCTTTGTTTGTAGGAAATTACACATCTATTCATGAATCATGGCACTTATAATGCTTTCCCAATGGTAGTTAACATTCTGCTCCATCCTCACAATGACATGGAACATCCAATTCTCAAACACTCATGCACTCTTCAACCCTACCACCCTATTCAGAAGGGTGATAGCATCATAGTATTCCTTCTTCAATTTAGCTCTGAATAGCTGCTTGGGTAACTTGGAAAAGTGGGACTTAGGTTTCTCTAGGGAGGAATTGATGACTTGTTGGGACTTGATGGTATCTTCATCATATAACTTATTTTACACATCTATATCAATACCCACCACATGAAATCTATCGGGCATGTCAAAGGTCTGGGATATAGACACAAGATTAAGGTTGGTCACAATTCTCCCTTGAGGACCAACTATCCTTTGCGTACCCCTGTCATAGTGTCTAGCACATTCGAGCACCAATTCATAACACTGCACTATAGGAGGGAATCCAGCTACATGTGCCAACCTTGATTCCAATATTCTTCTAGCCAACAAAGGAAGGTTTTGTGCTGCCATCCTTGTCTTAAACTCTTCATAATCCCACAATCCAACATGGGTATCAGTGACCTCTAACTAGATGGAAGTCAGCTTGCTCTTAGGGATTTTTCTCTTGATATCCATTTTAATTCTTTCTGCCTTAGAAATAGCAGACCCTTTTGCACTCGGATCCATTACTTTTCCCTTAGTCTTGGCAAAAACCACTTGACTTGATCCAATCTGCATTCATCAAAGAGACCATAATAAAGATCACATGAAACGCAAGATAATCAATTAAAAATGACATATTCATCCTCAATATAAGTCCCATGATGAGCAAAATTCCCTAAAACCTCATAAGAATTATTTATCTCAAAGTTCGGGCTTTGAGTCCTCTCGTGGAATTCATGCTAGAGAGGAAGTTTGGAAAATTCCCAACCAGATAGATTTCATCAAAATAAACACAAAAGGCCTCCAAAAATCATTTTACCAACCATCATTAACTAAGAAACAACATGATACATCTTTAAATAACTCAAATTGATCAAACTATGTGTAATCACCAGCTAATAAACCATGTTATCTCTCAACTCTTCATTTTTAGCAAAGTTTCAGGGAATTCCACCCAGGACAGAAATTTGTGAAAATAACAATAGTCTATAAACTCCAGGAAAATGAAGCGACAATGGAAATTTTGGTAAAATCACGAGGGAATGGAAATTCGTGAAGTAGGCATAATTCTTGATTATTGCACATTTCCAGGAAAACAAAGGGAAAACAGAAAATCAGGGAATTTTGGTAGTTAAGGAATTTCGCAAAGACCTTGAAATTTTGAATGTCAACGTCTCTTCACAATCTTTACTCAAATTGATCAAAAAATCACAAATTTGAAGAACCTGGGCTTGAAGCTAGCTCGATTTGAACCTCCTATAGATCATCTTTAAATTTGAGACTTATCCTGAAGTAAATCAATAAGAATTGGTGATGCCCTAAACCCGAAACCCTAAAATTCTACCATGAACATATAGGACAAGATTGGGCTTAGCTTACTCATTTTTCAAGGTTTCCAAAATATCTTTATGGCCCACACAAGCAAGCTACCTCGTAATGAAACCAAAAAACAAGCTCACAAACTCACTTGGGATTGTCAATCTAACAAAATCGAACAACCCTAGCTTCAGGATGTTCAATGCCCAAACATGTAGAAATTCGAACTCCAAGCACACTCAAGACTCCAAAAAATAATTCACATTCAAAAATCACAAGCAAGGAAATGAATACACACCATTTATGAAGTGAAACTTGATTATAGCAACTACAAATAACAATCTTCATCGCCTTAGCAAATAAGAGAAATTATGATAATGCCTAAGAAATGCACGGCCAAATCTAGAAATCTGTGAATTCAAGCACCAAATCAAGCACCTCAGATCAATAGAAATAAAATGATAAAACTTAATGGAACAAAACTCCCCAAAATTGATTAAATATATGTTGTAGAAATTGTACAATCGAGCATTAATGCAGTCGATAAGACAACCCTGACCAAAACCTGGGAATTCGATAGGGCAACAGATGTTTGGAGAAATACGACCAACATGGAATTTCATGAGGTCCCTAAATTTAGGAACCACGGTGTAAAAGCATCCACCACCAGGTTTTCAAAGTATCCAGGGAATTCTACCAAGAGAGGATTTTCCTGAGAATAGTGAAAAACCCGAAATGAGTCCAAAACTTGAGATTTTTGATGAATATCACAAAGGGACCACCAAAAATGGGTAAGATAAATATCCAATATCATGCCAAAGCAAGTAATTCCTTAAGATCAAAGGGCCAAAACACTAGGAACGAAAGCAAAAGAGGGTCCCTATTTTCAGCGAGACGTATGTGCAAAAAACTGCACAACAAATGGTGACTCCTGTTGGGGAAATGCTCTAGAGCATTTTAGTGACAAACTAGAATGAAGAACCCAAAATCTATGGTTTTAGTCCTTGCATCAGGTCATCAATTTGGCAGAGTTTCAAAACTCAGAGGCAAGCAAACCATTCTTGTACTAGGGTCAAAGTGTGTGCATAGGTGTTCATTCCTATTTTCCTTGGTTGCAATGAGGATCAAATTTGGCCTGACTAGGCTACATAAGGATTCTAACACCAAAAGCATCCTAAATAGAGCCTCATTGCCAGTCAGGCATGCATAGCCCCGACGAGGTTATTGTTGTGATTCCCCCAAGCATAGCTCTACTGCCAGCCAGGCGTCCATAGCCCCAATAGAAATACTTGGATACTCCTGATAAGTTGAGTTCATTCTTTTGATTTTCAACATTTTCTCTTTTTCTTCTTTTTGATATTTCTTTTCTTTTTTCACGTTTTTATCTTAACCTATGAATAATGAAGTTCACACTCAGGGTTGAGAACCACAGTGGCACTGAAGCAGAATATAAGATTTTTCACCTAAGCAGACCTCATAAGAACCCCTTACAACCTTGGAATTTTAAAAGATTTGTGTAAAATGTAAGACCCGAATACATTCCATACTTAACTCAATCCCTTGGCTTAACCACTCAAAATACTTAATACATGTGACATCAAATAGAGGAATTTCACCAACTGACTCTGGAAAAAGATTGGAGTTTGTAAAAGAAATATTTAGAATAGTCCCAGTTGATAATATAGTTGCCATGCAGGTGCAACACACCCAAAGAAAAAAAGAAAACCCCCAAAGCAAGAACGGGGCAAAAACAAACCAAACTGAAAGCAAACCTAAACTAACCAAGAATAGCAAACAAACAAAACAAAGCAGAAAGGGAAAAATACTCTAACCAAAGCAAAGTAGAGAAAACCAAACAAAAAGGAAACCTATTCTAACTATGTACAAGAAAGGAGTTGTAAACAACTCAAGATTGGAAATAATGCTTCAAGTACTGCCCATTGAAAAGTAGTGGGATATCTTCCCCAGTGAGGATTTTCAAGTGAAAGGAATTATCTCATAGGATCTCTAAAATCTAATAAGGGTCAAGCCAAAGTTTGTCAAATTTACCATGCTCTCCCCTATGGTCATGGGATTTATCCCAGTAGAGAACTAAGTCAAAGATTTTAAAGGCTTTTACCTTGGCTCTCCTATCAAACCATCTTTTCACTACCCCCTGATGTTTGGCAAAGTTTTCAAGGGCTTCATCTCTTTTCTCTTCAAGGTGTAATAGCTCAACAAGTATAGCTTCTTGTTTATCCCCTTCATCATAATATTCATTAATGAACTATAGGGTGGGGATTTTTAATTGAATAGGAAACACAGGTTCCAACCCATAAACCAAATGGTAAGGGGATATTCCTATGGAAGTCTTGTGCCTTGTACGATCTGCCCAAAGGGAAAACTGAAGCTGGGTATGCCAATCCTTAGGATTCCTTTTTAACAACTTGTGAATAACAGTCAGGGGATTCTTATTAGAGGACTCAGCCAAGACATTACCCTAAGGGTAATAATTGGATGCAAATTTAATTATAATTCCATGATCAAAGGCCTAGTTAGAGAATTTCAATGATGCAAATGCAAGACCATTATCACAAACCAAAGACATAAGACATCTAAAGTGATTAATAATACTTGATTCGATGAAATTGATTAGCACTTCAAAAGTACATTGTTTGCATACAAGAGCCTCAGTCCATCTCGTGAAATAATCAGTAACAGTAAGAATATACCTATGACTTGTGGAGGAGAGCAGATTGATTGGACCTATGAAGTCCATTCCCGACTGTGCGAAAGGTTTTACCTCAAAGACTAGCTGAAGTGGGAGTGCTACATACTTTTCTCTAGTTGCTGCAGTTTGACACACATGACATGTTCCGACATGGTTGTGTGTGTCCCTGAACAATTTGGGCCAATAATAACCAGCTCTCATAAACTAATTTGTAGTGGATGGTGCAGATCCATGGCCAGTACCATACCTATCATGAAACTCTACCATGACTCTTTCAACCTCTTGCTGCCCCAAACATATTAAGAAGATACCTTCATGGTTCTTTTTATATAAGATAGCTCCCTTCAGCATGAAATTTTCACTCTTCAAATGAAATTCCCTTCTTTGTACTACATTAAGATGATCCAGACACCATTGATTCAAGAGATAGTGAATGATATCATCATACTAGCCCCCTGGAGAAACATCTTCAAGATTGTAATGCTGGGCTGCAAGGTCAAGCCCCATTTTTTCCATTGTCCTTGTAATTCCTTGCCCTCTTACCAACTTCATGGGTTGAATCTCAATATCATACCCCTGCAACATAGTTACCCACTTAGCTCTATGTTCTCCCTGCTAATTCTGCATCAACAACAACTTAACTGTAGGGTCAGGGACTATTGCAAAGACCTTGTTCCTAAGAATATAGTGTCTAAATTTCTTGATAGCTCTGACTAGGGCATAAGATTTCTTCTCCACACTTGGGTACCTTATTTCTACATCTTTCAATGGTGTGCTCATAAATTCTATGGGCTGCTCATTCCCTTGATCATATTTTTGAGTCAACATGCCAACACAGGAGTGATTAGAAGCAAATGAGTATATGTAAAACAACTTAGCATAATCAAGATTCACCAAAACTAGGGCCTCAACAATGGCCCTTTTGATTTCTACAAATTCTTCCTTAGCTTATGCACTCCATTCAACTTTAGCTTCCTGCTTCAACATCACATTAAATGGCTTGACTATTTCTACAAATCCTGTGATAAACTTCCTTACAAAGTTAATTTTTCCAAAGAATGACTTTGTCTCCTTCTTGCTAGCGGGTGGCTGGATCTTAAGTATGGCTTCCACTCATTCAAGGTCAATAGAAATTCCTCTCTCATAGATGACGTGTCCCAGCAATTTTCCCTCAGTACCTCCAAAGATGCATTTCTTTGGATTGAGAGATATGCCAAACTCTCTACACTTTTGAAACACCTTGCACAAATCTGCTATGTGATCACCTCACTTTTTGGAAAACATATTCAGATCATCCATATAGATAATTATGCATTTACCAATTATATCCTTGAAAGAAAATGTCCATAGCTCTCTGGAATGTAGCTCCAACATTGATCAAACTGAAAGGCATCCTCTTATAAGTGAAAGTACCCCACTTGGTGGTGAAAATAGTTTTATGCCTGTCCTCATACTATACCATAACTTGATTGTATCTAGAGTAACCATCTAGGAAAGACATCATTTGAGACCCATTAACAATCTGAAGCACTTCATCCAATGAAGGGACTAGATAATTGTCCTTTTCCGATGCTCTGTTAAGGTTCCTAAAATCCACACACAGTCTGATTTCCCAATTCTTCTTTCTCATAGGAACCAAATTTGCAACCCAGGTTGAATGCCTGATTGGGAATATGATTCTAGTAGACAATAGCTTTTGCACCTCCTTTTGAATTACTTTTTCTAGTAAAGCATTGATTGGCCTTTGCCTTTGCCTGAAGGACCTTACTCCTAGCCTAAGAGGGATAGTGTGGGTTATAATCAAAGTGTTATATGTCTTCAGGTCTTCATAGCTCTAGGCTATGACATCTTGGTATGTATGTAGCGCATCAATAATTCCTTTCCTCTCCTCTGGAGTACACACTTTTCCAATGAATACATTCTTGATATCATCTTGAGTCCTGAGGTTGTATGTTTCACACTGTCCACTAATGGACTCCTTCTTAGCATCTTGTTCTTGATCTATGACCTTATCTAGATCAAAAATCCTTTCTAACTACACCATTCCCCTGGGAATATTATTAGTCTTTAAATTAATCACCCCTTTTAAATCCATCTCTGCTTCTTGGGGTTCAATTTCATCAATAATCTGAGAAGAAAAGACATCGGAGCTTGTGATAAAATCCAAAATATGCCTATCATCCTCAAATACCTAGAAATTGGTAACATTGTTAGGTACTGAAGGCACTAGGGTTAATTCCACCGTAAACTTCTTTAGTCCAAAAAGAGACAAAGGTTGTAATGTACTACCTACCTTAGCAAGGGAATCTATTGTTTGGTTCTTATTACGTGGTATCAACTGAATGTTGAAGGCATCAAATCCTTCAATAAGGTCCCATACTCTATGTCTATAATTGGTCATCCTTCAGTCATGACATGAGTACTGCCTCTTGACTTGTTTGACCACTAACTCAGAGTCCCCAAAGACTTGCAAAATCTTGACCCTTTTCTTTAGTGCCATAAGCAACCCATGAATCAAAGCCTCATACTCTACTACATTATTAGTACAATGAAACTGAAGTCTATGAGAAGCAAAGAAATATTTTTCCTCTTGGAATGATTAACTAAAATCCTTCCCCAGCTCCTTGCTTTGATTTAGATCCATCAAATCTTAAAGTCCAACAACTAGCAACTATAGGCTTCCTTGTTGCATCTCTTGCATTGTTGCTGCTAGAGGGTTCTTTAGAAAGTGTCACTTTCTTCCCTTTTAAGATCCTCTTGAATATTCTGAATATTGATTTTGACTGTTGGAGTAGGGCTGATACATTTTTGTATTTGTTCTACTGCAGCCTAGCACAAACAACAGTCCAATTCAGAGTGAGAGGCATTATGAACTCTACACCAATTTTTCAAGAGTAATTCCCCAAAATTAATTCCTCTACCCAACTGAACTTGATCTTCAATACACTTTTGAATGAATTCTTGGAAACTATCCAACAAGATGAGTTGATCATCTTCAGGAACATCATCACTTATTGGTTCCACCAAGGCTCCAGTACCACCAGATTCAGTTGTAAGATCAATAGGTGTAGCATGTAGAATAAGGATTTCTTCCACATCAGATTCCTCAAAAGGGGTTGCAAGTACATAATTACCCATGCTCACTTCAAATATCAGAATCTCATTCAAAGTATTTTGATATTCTGTGATCATATATTTAATCTTGGGCTCTCTTTCAATCCTTATCTGATTTGTCACTCCCTAATAGGGAAGACACATATGAGAGTGATCAGTTGATACATATCCATTCAGAGCCCTAGTAAATTCTCTTCCCAAAATTAGACCATAAGAATCAAGTATATTTTCCACCTGTATATTAATAACTTGTTGAATTCTAGGGTTAGAGGTAACCTACATATGAATCATGTTCAATTCCCCTACAAAATTAACCTTAGTTTGATCCAGTTCAGTAACTTTCTTTTGGGAGTCAGTAGGAGTAATACCTAAGGCTCTACAGACACCAAAAGGCATTACATTGGTAGAAGCACCTGAATCCAACAAGTAATTATGCAAGTTCTTACCAAATATACAGACAAAAATAAAAAATGGAGGAGTGTCTGTTTTCCCCTAAAATAGAGTCAAAGGAGTACCCACCTGAGCAACTTGAGTTTTATCCTTCTCTTTCCCTTTATCTCCATGTGGTATGTGGATCTTATTATGAATCTGATTCTGGCCTTTTACTACTTGGGAACTAGATGCTTTATTGACACTCTCACTGACTGATTTATCTTGTGATACTGAACTAGCATTGCAAGCTCCTAGAACTGCATTTCTAATAGTTGGAACTCTCAATAATTCAAATGCAGAGAGACTTACCTTTAGCTTCTTGAGTTCTTTTGCAACATATGTGGCCAGTTGTTTTGTACTCAGATCAGCAGGAGCCTCCTTTGGGTATTCCACTACTTTATCCTTGCTTGTTTCAGTAGTCCGCCCTTTCGATGAATCCATTGGTCCTTGATCTTTAGATAATTATTGCCTAGACACATGAGGATATGTTGGATTATTGTTGGCATGAGGATCTGGAGGCATAGTGAAGTTTTTTGGAGGAATGGAACTGGTGAAGGGGCCTCCAGCCTATGGATGTCTATGTGGCAAGTCCCTCAAATTATATTTCTTAACAGGTCATTGGAATGTCTGTACCTCTTCAACATAAGTTTCTTTATTTTCTCCTTCATCCATGGGGCTATTGTCATTCACAGGATTTTCATCAAACAACTATGTAATCTCATCTCCATTGCACACCTAATCTACCTCTTAAGCTAGCCCGATTCTTCCTCAGGCACATTTTTCCTGCTCTATGGAAAAGGAGCATGATTTAGTACCAACACTAATGAATCAGAGGGAGTAGATGGCACCATTTCCTTACTACTTGCATTATTCTCCACCTCATACTGAAAAATTGAAGCTACCATCTGGAACTCTGGATAGTATAACTCAGAATGTTGACTTGTTTTATAGTGCCTACACCATCCTGATAAAGTAGCCTCAGCTAAATATACACCACTCGAAGGCTTTTCTTGATTGACTGGTTGATCCAATGGGGTGGGCATACCTCCATTGTTAGGCCTTGTATTCCAAGTCCTGTTCTATCTGGGTGGTTGTCTCCTATCGAACCCTTGTCCACCAGCTTTCCCCCTATCAAAGTTTTGGCCTGAAGATTGTCCTTTATCATAATTTTGTCCTCTATCATAATTATGTCCTCTTTTAGGATGTTGTCCCCTATCAAAATGTTGTCCTTGTTGAGTTTCCCAATTTTCTCTATTATGATTGGATTGTATACTTCTTTGAGCAGCCTGGAGTTGACTATTCTAGTATCTCAAATAAGTTACCTCCATATTCAACTTCTTCACTTGTTCAGCCAATTCATCCAGTCTCTCCTTGTCAGGATTTCTATATGGAGGTTGGTTCACATTGTTTTGGGGATATCCTACTGTAGTACTAGTATTTAGTGACTGGTTCAATACTTCAGAATTCTACAGGTATGTGGGAAAACTAGCCCAAGGTTGTGGATGAAGAGGTTGATTTACATTTTGCTGAGGGTAGCTGATTGCAGGTGGAACTTGACTCACAAGAGGTCCTAGGTGAGGAACCAGAGGCAACTGAGATATTAGATTCATGATAGGAGTGTGATTGGTGAGAGCCTGATTGAGACTTGGGACCTACCCAGGGTGAGCAGTGGGTCCTAGTGACAGTAAAGGCCCAGATAAGTGTTGTATTAAAGTAGTGTTAACCTTCACAACCTCTGTGTATGCATCAAGTAGGGTAGTAGGAGGGTTGTTTCTCCACTTCATGAAGGTGGTTGTTAGACTATCAAGACCCTCATAATAGACTTCTAAAGAAGTAGCTTCATCAACAACATAAGGGGAATGCAATCGGGTATAGGCACAATGAAACTTGTTGTTAAATGACCCTATTGGCTCATGGACTTCTCTCTTAACATTGGTGAACTTAAGATAAAGCTCGTTGGGAATAATGGGAATCCTAAACTTCTACAGGAATGCAGTCTCCAATTCAATCCAATTTTGAATAGACCTAGCAGGAAAATGATTGTACTAGTAGAAAGAAATAAGGAAAGAGCCTACACGCTACATCCTCATGATTGATTCCTCTATCCTTAAGGAAATTCTGAAAGATCCTGATGTGTTCCTCAATAGTTCTATTGGGGTCATTAACATGGAACTTGGAACAAAAGTGTTATGGGTTCTTGGGCATATCTTTGTAATTATTGAAGGTCAAGAGAGATAGATTGTTGGCAAGGAAATCCATTGGTGGAGGTGGAGGTGGTAATGGCTAATTTATGGCTTGTTGGGGCTGCGGAACAGGAATGGCTCCTGAATCAGATGAAGATGGACTTGATGAAGATGAGGATGATGGGGATGATAGAAGTGACTAGGTGGATGATGATTCTCCACTTCTTTTGATCCTTCTTGACCTAGTAGGAGCTTGAAATTCTTGAAATTCATCTTCCCGTGGAGTATATTTGGTTCTTCTAAATCTTTTAGTAGAGATGGCAGACATAAATTGATCCAGCTTGCTTATTTAGGCCCTCCTTCTAACCCAATCTATTGATGATGTTTTCTGCACATCAACAACTCAGATGGAATATAATATCCTATCTCTCTTGAAAGGTAAATCTCTATCAGCAAGCCTCAAGAGATAACCCCAAGGTCTCTAATGTCAAGTCTTGACAATGCATAAACAACTCAGTGATAAATGTGAAAATGTTGGTAATCACAAAGGGACCTTACTACAAGCAAATATTGAATCTCAAAGCTTATCAGATTTAGCAATATGGTGATACTTTCAATTCTAAATCTAATCTAAATAACAAAGAAATAGCAAAAGATAAGGGTTTCAAAGAGATTCTTAAATTTAACACTAATCTTAAGATTAACAATGCAAATGATGAAACACTTGAAATGGACCAATCCCTCAGAAAATGACTCCTGCTTGACCCAGATGAATATGAAATATTACAAAAATAGTGCAATCTTCTAAGGCATTAAACATTTTAAAATCATGAACATTCATCCAAAACAATCCTATTGCAATTGAAATGAACAAACATCCACAGTTGAACTAAGCACAATGAATTTAAAGTCCAAGCTAACTTTGCAAAGAAACTAACAATCAGTTAACTACTAAAAGTATGGACTAGAGATTGCTCCAACACCTCAAGTATCAAATCATAAACACTATCAATTCTTCTAACATAAAACCTAACATATATCAAATAAACTTAAGAAACTTCAAAAGATAGAATAATAGAAACCATGCCAGGTAAAACTCAACACAAGAAAGGCACCAAATCACAATGTCTTCACTTGCATTAAATTACCCAAAGTAGCAACAATTCTAGTATTTTGTTACAACACTTGCTTGCTTGAAAATAAGACTAACTCCTAACTCTAGCTCTTGCTATACTACTTAGTTCGCTCCAATATAAAACTATCTAGCCCTTACAAATGAGGTAGAACACCATATTTATAAAAAACCCCAAGATATGTTGGCCCAATTAGGTTTACAATAATAATTGGCCACAAAACAAGTCATCCAAGGAGAATTCAAAATAAACAAAGTGGGCATTACATTCATGTACTCCATCCAGGTCAGCCTGGGGACTCCAACAAAGCTCGGTCCAATGCATGCGAAGGAAGGAGAGAAATAATGGGGAAGCACAAATTCTAATGAGGCATTGTATTAATTGCCTTCCCCTTTGTCCTTATTTCGCTCCACCCTATCCTGCACCATCAAAAATATCCTATCCAAGTCGGCTATAGGTGGAAAATTCAAAACCTTAATTCTCCTTTCAATGGACTTAATCTCCTCTCTTCACTGCTCTACCAATTTATCCCATTCCACCTTCATGTCTTGATATTTATCCATTACTGCAATATAGGTGGCTATATCATCTAGCTGATGTTCAATGACCGGGTCCTCATTGGTTGGAGAATACACATCTCACCACCATTTTCTCAACTGTTCCAAGCTCAAATGCTTCTGTGCAAACCTTTTTCTACTTTTCATAACCTCAAAGAAAGAAATGCATTTGTTTTAGATCTCGATTAGGGTGTCTTTAGTTTTCTTCCTCTGCTTATACACCTTCTTCAAAAACCTTTTCCTTATTTGCAAAACTTTAAACCATTCCCAAGATTTTGCAGCTCTGGACGAAGGAAGAATTCCATCACTCACCAACTTATCTTCAGTATATTCCATGATGGTATTGGTTTTCTGCAATAGGAGATGTACACCCTCCTTATCTTGAGCCAATACATCTCTTAACCAATTTATTGACCTCATAGTATCTCCACCGATTGAAAGGATGTCCTTGCTAGCATTATCTCCCTCAGCCTACACTCCCTACAACCAATTCAATGTGCCATGGGTAGCAGCCTTCATTCTTTCCAGCTCAATTATGGTTTTTGTGGTAGAAATCTTGTAGCAGATGATGAGGAGCTAATAGATTGCAAGGGCTTCATTAAATCCTGCAAGTACTTTAATTTCTCATTCTCCCTCTTCAATTATTGCTTAGTCTGCACCTCTTTCCTCAATCTACCAAACATCACAACACTAGAGCCTTCATACTCTTCAATCTCCTATTCTATGGAAGTAGGCCCTAGGTTGATAGTCTGCACACTATAGTCACTACCAGTTCTATCATCCCTATTCTTATCAAGAGCAGGAGTAACAATGTGAACCACCCTATTATTGGCTTCATCCCTCTCAATCTTTGAGATGACTCTAGCTTTCTTATTTTCTTTACCCTTTACTATATTTGCCAATAATTCATCCCAATTGGGAGGAGTTGTTATCTCTCAAAAATGCAGGTTTAAACCACGAAAGGTTGCCAAGCTTTCACAACGTTTTAGGGTAACAGAACAAGGTTTGAAAGAATTAAACCTTCTACTCTCCAAGCACTGCTAGACCTAAGTGGGTGTACCTATAATAAATGAAGCAGACTTGACTATTGATCTTATCTTCATGCCATGATTTATCCAAGATGGAAAATTGAAATGGACAAAATAAAACAAATTTGGTATATATTGTATACCAGCATTCAAAACTAAACCCTAAAATGCTTAGTTAATAGATGTAAAAAGTATGAATAAAACTAAATGATGAAAATGGTGAGACCAGTGCCTTATATAATATATGGAGTCAAATAAAATCATAGACAACTGACTTCTTTTTGGATTCATTCAAATTGTTTGGCATATTTATTTATAACTAGTATAAAAATGCAAGGTTGTGATTATTGAGTTCTTCTTACTGATCTAAATGAAATTCCCTGATTACGGTGATTAATCAAAAGGATTTAATCCTTCCTTGAAAGAACCTATCAACCAATCACACAGATATGGAAAATACGTACTAATAAACCAGACATAAACTTGTTATGTTGATCTAAATAACCAAGAAACATCAATTTTAGAGACAACTCATATAATTCTTTCAATAGGCACAACACAATAATTGACACCAGAATTCGCTAGCAAATCAGATGATTTTCATTGATATTTCCATGGCTTCAAAACATACAGCATAGTCTCAACCCCGTGAAACTTGGTGTTCCACCGTATTCTCTATTCTCTATCTTATTCTACCTATATTTTCATATTGTTTTCAAAATAGACATTTATACATTGAAAATATGAAAGGACGCATCCTTTCGGAAATAGAAAATACAAATTATAAAACATAAGACAGAGAATAATTAGGCTCTATTTAGCCACAAGTGAGTCTTGTTGAGGTGGTCCAAATAATCCTGGCGCTCATACGTGTTCGCATCTCCAACAGCATTCCAGACCGTAACTTCCATCTTGACCATTTCCTCACTTTGCTTACTCACTTCTTCCAATGCTGTATCATCTGCAGAAGCTACCTTCATGATTTCATTCAGCATTGACAAATACATTAGGGCACACCAATTTCCCTATGAACTTGCATTTGTCATCTAGCTTGTTTACTTCTACCTTAACTTGTGTGGACCTTCTAGCTTTAGGCCCCAAACTAGGTAATTGATCAATAAGGTCTTGATTTAGCTTCCTTTCAGTGTCTTCATGCTCTGTATCAATCTTTTGTTTCTTTCCCTTCGACTGACTACTCTCACCAAGTTTTCTACCCTTACCCTTTCTAGAACTAGAAGACTCCATTTTTCAAGCTTACAGAATCAAAATATGAAAAACAAAAAAGCAATTACTTACAGTATTCTACTTGAGCTCCTCAGACTGAAAATTTGTCTTGGTTCTCTTGTTCAACTTGCCAATTCACCAGTAATCAATTCGGAAATGAGGAATATAGTAAAACACTACTGTCATTATTGTTTTATCCCATCGCACCATTAGTGAAGCATGAATGATGCCTCCTTTGAAACTGGCACTGTCGCATCAAATGTCCTTTCAATGAGAAAAATTCAAATCTGGGGCGAAATCCCTTTTCAACGTTTATTTCATCATTCGCCAAGACACTCTGCGGTCTTACCGACACATGGAACCAACTTGAACACAAATGCTTCTGCTTTTCATGTCGCTGTGACAATTCAAAGTCAGGGAAACGTCTCATAGATATCATCTTGTTTCACCAAAAGTCTTTATCTACATTAGGTTGCCAAGACAAATTTGTACCCTTGCCGATACAATCTTCGTTTCACCTGCTTCACTGTGACTTTCAAAGTTGGGGAGATGTTATGCAGATATCTTTGCATCTTACCGATATGTACTTTTCAATGTATTTTCATTCGCTAAAACAAAATCACCCTTTCACTGATGAATTCTCATTTGGCATGTCCACCAAGTTTTCTCACTAAAGAAATAAACCCAACCATTGAAACAATACTTTCGGCAAAACAATGAACCTTCGGGAAAACTTACACCGACACCAAATTTCCTATCAAAATCACTCCTCCAGATTGCACCTATTCAGCAAAGCTCACCCCGAACCATCTATCAGTATAATATTCATACTTCGGTGAAACTTATGCCAATAAGTTCTCCTCCCGGCAATGCATATCTCCATCAGCATAAGATTTGAATCAGAAAGACTCCATAGCTTCTCACTAACAGATTTGAAATACCTTTGAACTTAGTTTGGCCAAACAATAGCCCCTTCGCCTAGACCTTTCCCGATGCACATAAGTCTTACCGAAACATCTATTTGCAAGTCAATCGGTAAAACAAAATGATTTCATTATGAGTTCATACTGATACCAATTAGTCTGGCCAAAACAACCCCTTTATGCATTAGTCGGTATGACATGTTGTCTTCACCCTGACATTAGATCGATGCCCCAACATATGCTGATATACTTTTTTCAGGATGCCTGTCGGCAAGAAAAAATTAGTTTGCCGAAACATTTTCCCGAACACCTTTATCTTGAGCGATAAACTTCCACATGCACCGATCGGCAAAACACACTGTATTCACAATGACTTCACTCTGACAATTACTCCCCTTTGCTGAAATGATTCCTTTTATCACTGAAACAAGCAAGTTGTCCCGCCGATAGTCTGCAACAAACATATATTAGTGAAAAATCAGGTCGGGGAGACTTTTACAATGTCTTGCTGATTCGGGTCTTTTAATGAAAAATGAAAGACTTGATGGATTCAATGGATTTTATGACAGAAAACAAGCAAGCCAGTACAAAGAAGGACTTTGATGCTTATAATGAGAACTCAATACTAGAACTTTTGGATGCAATAGAATGTAAAAAATTCAAAATTTTACAGTTCTAACAGTGGCTCCGTCTGGGGATGAATGATAGTGAGATCATTGCAAGGATTCAGATTTCTGGGTGAGCAGACCAAACTCAAAGTGATGGAACATGTGAGCAGAGTGGAACAAATGGCAATGGCAATGAATGAGACCCTATACTACTGTACATGGAAAATTTTATTTGAAAAGAAGGAAAATCAGGATTGTCCATGTACTTGCAAATCCTATTCCTTTCATTTCCTAAACTACTGTGCATGGAATAGAATTTCAAAGAGGACCATCAAGAGTTGTCCATGCACTGGCAACCCTTAATCCTCTGCATTATTTCAAGAGAAAAAATGTTTCAGAAATTGCCCATGTACAGGCAATTCCTGATCTTCACCAGCCATATTCTGCAAATAGTATGAGTCTTCACCTTTCTTTCCAACCACCACAAAAGGCCCTAGCCATAAGGCTTCAAACTTCCCATGTTTTCCCTTCTCCTGGCACCTTGCATTCCACATCAGTACCAGATCACCTTCTCCAAATTTCCTATCCTTTTCCTTTTTGTCAAATAAATATTTCATCTGCTTCTGCAACTTTATATTTTGATTTTGAGCCACTCTCCTCATTTCATCCAATTCAGCTAGCTGCTCCATTCTTTCCTCCATGGGTTCAGGAATATCTAAATCTTCTTGAAGAACAAACCTGTAAACTGGTAACAAGTTTTGCAAGGGCATCCTAGCCTGTGTTCCATACACTAATTCAAATGGGGACTTCCCAATTGCCTTCTTCACCGTAATTCTATCAGCCCATACAGCCAATCTTAATTTTGAATCCCAAGCCTTCTTATTTTGACCTTACATCCTTCTTATAATTTTCAGAAGACTCTTATTACTAGATTATGCTTGTCCATTAGCCTATGGATGATAAGGGGTTGCATAAGAAATGGCAATACCATATGTGCTACAAAAGCCTCTGAATTCATCTGATCTAAAACACATCTCGTTATCAGTAATCAACCTCATTGGTGTACTAAATCTAGTAATAATATTATCCATCAGGAACTGTGTCACCACCTTACTTGTAGCTTGTTTAGTTGGGATGGCCTCTACCCACTTGGTGAAATAATCAGTGGCCACTAATATCCACCTATGTCCACCACTTGTTTTTTCTTGTATTTCTCCTATGAAATCAATCCCCCATTGATGAAAAGGGGCATCAACCTGCAAAGGTCTTAATGGAAAAGCTCCCTAATAATTCAATTTCCCAGAGAACTTTTGGCAAGCTTCACATTTTCTCACATATGCAAAAGAGTCATTAAAAATTGTAGGCCAATAATAGCCTGCCTTGAGAATTTTATGCGCTGTTGTCTTTGCTGAGTAATGTCCTCCACATACTCCCTCATGCATTTCACTCAAAAAACGTTTAGCTTGAAACTCATCCAAACACAATAATAATACACCATCCCTATTTTTCCAAAATAAATCCCCATCCATAAAAACATATTTTGATGCCTGCAACTTTAGCATTCTTTTCTGGTTATCATTCAATCCTTCTGGACACTTCATATGTTTAAGATAATGCATGATATTTGCATACCATTGAGTATGCTCAATGCTCGCAATTACATCTTCTCCATCTACATTACAAACCTAATTTGGTTCAAATTTTGCCTCTGCCATTAGTTTAGCCAAACCCTGACCTCTGACCAGTTTAGTAATTTGAATCTCCAAGTCAAATTCCTGGATTTTGTTGATCCATTTGCATCTTTTACCTGTTACTTCAGATTGTGTCAGAATATCTTTGATAGCTGCATGAGGAACATAAGCAACTACCTTTGCTCCAACCAGGTATGGCCTAAAAGCTTTTACAACTTTCACCAATGCAAATGCTTGCTTCTCCATTATATCATACTTTAGTTCAGAACCCTATAATGACTTACTGAAAAAAGATATGGGCTGCTCATAGCCGTCTTCATTCTTCTGTAGCATGATAGCTGCAACAGTATGCATTGAGGCAAATGAAAAAATATAGAAAAGTTTTGAAAAGTCTGGCGACTTAAGAATAGGAGCCTCCTTGATAGCTCATTTTATAGACACAAAAGCTTCCAAAGCTTCTGCAGTCCATTCTATCTTTTGTCCTTTCTTTAACATTTTTGATATTGGTTTGACAATCTCAGCAAAGTTAGAAACAAACCTTCTAACAAAGTTAATCTGTCTAAAGAATGATTGTATTGCCTTAACAGTTTTAGGGACAGGGACCTTATCAATAGCCTCCACTCTTTCAGGGTCTATCCTAATCCCTTCCTTGGAAACAATATGCCCCAAAAGTTTACCCTTTGTGATAGCAAAATTACATTTCTTGGGGTTTAAGCTAATACCATATTCAAGGGCTCTTATAAATACCTTTTCCAAATGATGAACATGATCCTCAGCCTTCTTAGAGTAGCAGTGAGATCATCCTGATACACCACCATGAGAACATTGATCAAATCAGCAAAAGCCACATCCATGGCTCTTTGAAAAGTTGCCCCTGCATTAGTGAGACCAAATGGCATCCTCAGATAAACATATGTTCCCCAAGGGGTTGTGAATGATGTTTTGTATTGCTCATACTCTTTAACCTTGACCTAGTTATACCCTAAAAATCCATCCATCATGGACAACAATTCACAACCTATCACCTTATGCAATATGTCCTCTAGATTAGGCAAAGGATAATTATCTTTAAGGGACGCTATGTTTAGATTTCTGAAATCTACACATAATCTGATGTATCCATTTTTCTTTCTGATAGGGACTAGATTTGACACCCAGGTTGAATGTCTGATTAGCTTAATGATTCCACCATCTCTTAGCTTCACCAACTCCTCCTGCATTTTAGGTTCTAGAGTTGGATTTATCGGCCTTTTCTTTTATCTGAATGGTTTAGCATCTGGCTTCAATGGTATTTCATGCTGAAACAAGTCTTCTCTATATGCTTTCAAATATTTATAAGACCAAGCAAACACATGTTTATACTTTCTTAGCAATTCAATCAGCATTTTTCTAATTGTAGGACTAATCTTTTTACCTATATACACCTTTTTTGGTGCCATCTCAGTTCCCAAATTAATTTCTTCAATTTCATCCCTTCCAACCAGTGTTTGCTTTATTAAAGACCGATCACTTCCATCATATACCCTCTCTAATGCCACCAAGCCTTTAGGAATCTTATTTGTTTTAAGCTGCAAGATCTCTTTTCCAAAGACTGTCTCTTTTCAATCAGCTTCTTCAACAAAAGCATTGAAATCAATCTCTTGAGCTTCATACTGGTCTATACAGTGAAGGAATTTTAAAAGATCAGTGTCATCATTAAAAACTTGCTAGCTATATACATTATCAGGCACAGTAGGCCTTGTTTTGAATTCAATTTGTGGCACTCTTGCCAGCATAATATCATCTCTCTTCAATGCTACATTAGCTAGAAAATCTTCCATTATATTCTTTGATCTATCCATCCACTCAATCGAGAAAGCATCAAGAAATTCTATTGCATCCCATACAACATTTCTGTATTGCTTTAATCTTTTATTTTTTGCTGTATACTTCACCTTAACTTGCGAGATAACTAACTCAGAATCTCCTAGAATAGCCAACAACTTTATTTTATGCTTCACCACTATATTCAATCTAGTTAACAGAGCTTCATACTCTGCCACATTATTCGTGCATTCAAAAGTTAACAAGAATGAATACTTAAATGTATTACCTTCAGGTGAAACAAATACTATCCCAGCTCCATTGCCTTCTTGGCTGCAGGCTCCATCGAAATACATCTTCCACACACCATATTGGTTCCTTGCAGCATGCTTCTCAATAGGATCACTATTAATCAATTCTAGCTGTGCTGGTTCTATTTTGAAACTCCCAAGATCAACATCACAAAAGCAATTGATTTGGTCTTGTGGCACAGAGTCAATGAGCTAATTCATCCTCGGCTCCCTGTACAATTTCACTTCTTGGCCATTTATAGGAATGGTTGCATAAGACAGATCGAACTGGACATTTCCACCAATAGTCGCCGTCCATTACCTTGATAAAAGCATACCGAATTGAGGAGGGGTGTCTATAACTGTTATATCAATATTGTAAGCTACTTGAGGGTAGGTAGCTAACTTGATTTCTACATCTTTCATTATACCAACCATAGGAACAGGTCTGTTATCCATTGTGTAACACTTTCCTTCATGTGTATCCACCCACATGCCTAGTTGTTTCATCACTCCTACTGGCATAATATTCGTGGCGGCACCAGAATCTATCATACAATTCCTCAATAATTTATTATTTATGAGTAATGTGATAAAGAAAGGATCAACCTATGGCAAACTTGTCAATACATTACTCAAGTAGATTTATGGGATGTTTACTTTATCTTGCTTATTTTTTGCAACCATTTTATTTTCAGTACTTACATGTTTTTCACTCTCATTTGTTATCAATTGCATTGCACTGTCCCTGTACTCCTTAATTTTCATAATTTCTAGAAGTGGGACAGACATCTTTACCTGAGACAAGGCTTGAGTAAAATCAAAAGAAGAACCTTCTGCCTTAACTACTTTCTTATGTTCTAATGTTTCTCCTTTGTTTACTTATTTTTCTCCTCTACTTGACTGATCATTTTTTTGAATTTCTTTATGTAGCTCTTTTACTACATCCTTTTGGACAGGATTCTGTTTACTTTCTTCACGTTGTTTGTTTTCATTTTTTTTTGAAACTCCTTGCACAACTTTCTGATCTTTCATAAAGATACCCCTAAGGACACCTTCCTTCTCATTTACTGTCCTGTTCCTCAACCAGTATTTATTCTTGGCTTCTTCTACTGCAGCAACAGTCAATTTTTCTATTTCTTCTTCAGTAAGTCTCCTCACATTATTGTGAGCAGGCACCTCAACAAATTGTGGTTCTACATAATCGTCCTTAGAGTCAGAAAAAACATGCTGCTCAGCCATATGTACATTATACCTTCGTTCTGCAACGTCATACTCATAACCTCCCTCCTCCGAAGATGAGTACCTCTCCTCAACATGATGAGAAGCATTTGAAGTCAAGTAGATCATATGATCTTCCCCATAATCTCCAATTAGCAATCCTTCTTCTTGCATTCTCTGGGCTACAACACAATATTCAGGGGAATGTGGCTTATCACAAGCCTCACAAAAATAATTGCTATTCACCACATATGTTCCCTTCTTCTTCAATGGATCAAGAGTCTCTTTGCTTCCAAGCCTATCTGTTATGGGTTTCCCATCCTTCCAGTTTGTGTTATAGGGCATGTCATGTAACCTCCGCCTTGGTCTTTCATTTCTATATGTGTTCTCCTGCTTATATTGATAATTATTATTTTGTTGAGGAACTCGAGGGTTGTCTCTCTTATTTATTATCCCAGCAGCTTTTCTTTTATTCTCTATTATTAATGCTATCTTTTGTGCTTCAGTTAAGTCCCTTGGGAACCTGTTTCTCAGCTCATACCCTATTTTAGGGTCAAATGCATTGAATCTTCTGTTAAAATCAAAGACTTAATCATTCTGACCTTTCTGAATTCGCATTAGTTCATGGAGAGCAGCGTCTGGTGCACTCAAATTCCCAAATTGTTCAAGGAATTGATCTTGAAATATTTGGAGAGAATAAATAGAAGTTGTTGCCAGGCTATTGAACTAGTCCCTAGCTTCTTTAATAAGAGACATCATGAATAATCTCATATGCAAATCTTCATAGGGTACATCCAAATCCTGAATGAAAGCATTGAAACTTCTTAAATGATCCTTAGCAGTGATTGCATTACTGCCTATAAACTTGGGTACTAAACCTCTCCAACTGATGTCCATGGGATATGGGTATAATTGAAACCCTGCTAGATCAAATTGTCTAATCATGGTTTTATATTGATAAGGAGGAGGATTAGGTGGGTGCTGATATTGGTACATAGGATTATTGTACTGCATATTTTGTTGTGGCACATGACGCTGACCAGGAGGTGGATAATTATTTGGATGTTGTGTGGGAACAAAAGGTGGATGATTTGGCTGTCTATATTGATTCCCAATTTGATGGTGAGGAATCTTTGGTGGTTCAGAATACCCCGCACCATGATTGCCCTATTTATGGGGTGGTACATATTTTGGAGGAAAAGATGATGTGTGTGGAATGTTCTGAGCTTTCTGCAGTTTGAATTCCCTCATTGCTTGAATCATTTGGGCCTTTTCTTGCTCTTCTCTTTCTTTTCTTTGAGATTCATACTGTGCCCTAATTTCCTCATAACTTAAAGATTCATAATCTTCTTGTTGAATTCCATGATTAACAGGTCCACCCTGATTACCTTCCATTTTTTGGTCATATTCATATTGCACTCTGAGTCATTCAGCTTCAAATCCAACTTCAAATTCAGCCTATTTTCTAGCTTCAAATTCAACATTTTTCTAAGGATTGTAAAAAGGATTTCACTGATCTTCTGGAGTACAGGGCTCTTCAGATGAATTATCTTTCCATGTGTCAAAGCAATTCTCACCAAAAGGTATAGATGATTTATCTTTGTTTGTTAAGAACATGTCCTCACCTTTCCCTTTACCCTTGTTAGCCTTATCATTTTTATGCATCCACTTACTATTACCAGGAGGAGCTCTAGAATGACCTCCCCTAAATTGAGATCTTCTTCCATTCATATTGTAATGCTTAATCAAAGTCACAACTCACTTTCTTGAAAGTGAGAAAAAATATTGTTACTTGGTATTCCCAGTGGAGTCTGTATATATGAATTCTGACTCTATGATTAAGGCGTAGATTCTTTGTTATTCCCAACAGAGTCACCAATTTGTTATCTCTCAAAAATGCAGGTTTAAACCATGAAAGGTTGCCAAGCTTTCACAACGTTTTAGGGTAACAAAACAAGGTTTGAAAGAATTAAACCTTCTACTCTCCAGGCACTGCTAGACCTAGGCGGGTGTACCTCTAATAAATGAAGCAGACTTGACTATTGATCTTATCTTCATGCCATGATTTGTCCAAGATGGAAAATTGAAATCGACAAAATAAAACAAATTTGGTATATATTGTATACCAGCATTCAAAACTAAACCCTAAAATGCTCAGTTAATAGATGTAAAAAGTATGAATAAAACTAAATGATGAAAATGGCGAGACCAGTGCCTCATATAATATATGGAGTCAAATAAAATCATAGACAACTGACTTCTTTTTGGATTCATTCAAATTGTTTGGCATATTTATTTATAACTAGTATAAAAATGCAAGGCTATGATTATTGAGTTCTTCTAACTGATCTAAATGAAATTCCCTGATTACTGTGATTAATCAAAAGGATTTAATCCTTCCTTGAAAGAACTTATCAACCAATCACACAGATAAGGAAAATACGTACTGATAAACTAGACATAAACTTGTTATGTTGATCTAAATAACCAAGAAACATCAATTTTAGAGACAACTCAAATAATTCTTTCAATAGGCACAACACAACAATTGACACCAAAATTTGCTAGCAAATCAGATGATTTTCATTGATATTTCCATGGCTTCAAAACATACAGCATAGTCTCAACCCTGTGAAACATGGTGTTCCACTGTATTCTCTATTCTCTATCATATTCTACCTATATTTTCATATTGTTTTCAAAATAGACATTTATACATTGAGAATATGAAAGGACGCATCCTTTCGGAAATAGAAAATAAAAATTATAAAACATAAGACAGAGAATAATTAGGCTCTATTTAGCCACAAGTGAGTCTTGTTGAGGTGGTCCAAATAATCCTGGCACTCATACGTGTCCACATCTCCAATAGCATTTCAGACCATAACTTCCATCTTGACCATTTCCTCACTTTGCTTACTCACTTCTTCCAATGTTGTATCATCTGCAAAAGCTACCTTCATGATTTCATTCAGCATTGACAAATACATTAGGACAAACCAATTTCCCTATGAACTTGCATTTGTCATCCAGCTTGTCTACTTCTGCCCTAAGCTGTGCGGACCTTCTAGCTTTAGGCCCCGAACTAGGTAATTGATCAATAAGGTTTTGGTTTAGCTTCCTTTTAGTGCCTTCATGCTCTGTATCAGTCTTTTGTTTCTTTCCCTTCGACTGACTACTCTCACCAAGTTTTCTACCCTTACCCTTTCCAGAACTAGAAGACTCCATTTTTCAAGCTTACAAAATCAAAATATGAAAAATAGAAAAGTAATTAGTTACAGTATTCTACTTGAGCTCCTCAGACTAAAAAATTGTCTTAGTTCTCTTGTTCAGCTCGCCAATTCA
Organism: Sequoia sempervirens; assembly: GCA_007258455.2. NCBI lineage: Eukaryota > Viridiplantae > Streptophyta > Pinopsida > Cupressales > Cupressaceae > Sequoia > Sequoia sempervirens. Next base: position 982,381,225 of record VDFB02271358.1, read on the forward strand.
CTAGCAATCAATTCGAAAATGAGGAATTGATTAAAACACTACTGTCATTACTATTTTATCCCATCATGCCATTAATGAAGCATGAATGACACCTCCTTTGAAACTGGCACTATCGCATCAAATGTCCTTTTGATGAAAACAATTCAAATCTAGGGCGAAATCCCTTTTCAATGTTTATTTCATCATTCGCCAAGACACTCTGCTATCTTACCGACACATGGAACCAACATGATCAAAAATGCTTCTGCTTTTCATGTCGCTGTGACAATTCAAAGTCAGGGAAACGTCTCATAGATATCATCCTGTTTCACCGAAAGTCTTTATCTACATTGGGTCGCCAAGACAAATTTGTACCCTTGCCGATACAATCTTCGTTTCACCCACTTCACTGTGACTTTCAAAGTCAGGGAGATGTTATGCAGATATCTTTACATCTTACCGATATGTACTTTTCAATGTATTTTCATTCGCTAAAACAAAATCACCCTTTCACCAATGAATTCTCATTTCGGCATGTCCAACAAGTTTTCTCACTGAAGAAATAAACCCAACCATTGAAACAATACTTTCGGAAAAACAATGAACCTTCGGGAAAACTTACACTGACGCCAAATGTCCTACCAAAATCACTCCTCCAGATTGCACCTATTCGGAAAAACTCACCTTGAACCATCTATCAGTATAATATTCATACTTCGATGAAACTTATGCCAATAAGTTCTCCTCCTGGCGATGCATATCTCCATCAGCATAAGATTTGAATTGGAAAGACTCCATAGCTTCTCATCGACAGATTTGAAATACCTTTGAACTTATTTCGGCCAAACAATAGCCCTTTCGCCTAGACCTTTCCCGATGTACATAAGTCTTACCGAAACATCTGTTTGCAAGTCAATCGGTAAAAAAAAATGATTTCGTTATGAGTTCATAATGATACCAATTAGTCTGGCCGAAACAACCCATTTATGCATTACTCGGTATGACATGTTGTCTTTGCCTTGAAATTAGACTGATGCCCCAACATATGCTGATATACTTTTTTCAGGATGCCTGTCGGCAAGAAAAAATTAGTTCGCCGAAACATTTTCCCGAACACCTTTATCTTGAGCGATAAACTTCCACATGCACCGGTCGGTCAAACACACTGTATTCACCATGACTTCACTCTGACAATGACTCCCCTTTGCTGAAATGATTCCTTTTGTCGCCGAAACAAGAAAATTGTCCCGCAGATAGTCTGCAACAAATATATATTAGTGAAAAATCAGGTCGAGGAGACTTTTACAATGTCTTTCCGATTCAAGTCTTTTAATGAAAAATGAAAGACTTGATGGATTCAATGGATTTTATGACAAAGAACAAGCAAGCCAATACAAAGAATGGATTTGATGCTTATAATGAGAACTCAATACTAGAACTTTTGGATGCAATAGAATGTAAAAATTTCAAAATTTTACAGTTCTAACAGGAGTATCATCTACAACAATTTGTTTACTCTTTAATTCCTTTTCCAGCCAACTTAGAACAGTAGAATCTGATAGTACATTTCTTTTTCCAACTTCATCCCATTGGTCCCTGAGTATATCTTTATTCAAATCTTGTTTCTTAGAAATCTCCCCAACTATTTCTTCCTTTTCTTTCTCATGCTCTTCTTCATGTACTAGTGAATGAGTTTTAACTGGCATTTCCTCTCTCTGAGGAGGTCTATCTTCTTCACTTCTAACAAGTGAATCATCATAAGTCACTAGAGCAGATGACAACACCCTCTCTATTTTTTCCTCAGCACTATAGAGCTCACCTTCTTGAAATTCTTCTCCTTCTAGATGTCGATGACTCTCTGCCTCTTTGGATTCACCTGGTTTACCTGGTGCATTGTGAGCCTTGTGGGAAGGAGGAATATTATCACATTTTTCTGTAGTAGGAGTAACTAAAGGAGCATCCTTCCTTGGCACACCATCCTTGGGAGAAGGAGTTCTTGATCTTCTTATGTATACTTGTGTCCTTTCTCCCGAACTCTCCATATTTATTACCGGTGGGTCAACTTCATGCCCTGCCTCAGAGGTTTCCTTCTCCTTCTATGACAAACTCACTATTCTTCTTCTCTTTGGCATATATGCACCAGTTTCTTTATCTTCCATTTCAACTTCATCCTTTTCTGACTTCTTTGTCCTTGAAAGGTGTTTCATCTTCTTTGCAATAGGCTTTCTTTGTTTCTCTGCCTCTTGTACTTCCTCTGCCTCTTGTACATCTTTAATTTTTATCTTGAAAGGAGAGCTCACCTTCTTCTTACCATTAGGATCCTTCTTAGTTGACTCCGCAGAAGTAGAATGGGACTTGAAGTCTCCCATTAGATCATAGGTGAACTGAGCACCTTCACTTTCCAACTCCCACATCTTATGCTTGAGCCATAGCTTTGTATATTTAATCATTGGAGTCATAATTTTCTCTAACTCTGTTTTCTCTTCCTCTAGCTAGTCTATTTCTCCAACTGATTTATCCTTCATAGCTTCATTGTCATGGCCTTGAATCAAATCTTCATTATCCTCAACCTGATCTAGAATGGCCTTCACATTATATAGCTAGACTAAGTTCTCTCATAGTCTAGAGAACTTCTTCCTTCTAATTTCAAATTCATCACTATCATTGTCCCAATAATCCTCTATATCATCCTTATGACTATATTCCCTGTTGGCCTTCTTTTGTACCTCACCAGTCCTATCAAATCTAGATCTCTTGGAATGGAAAGATAAACCTAGGGTACTCATTTCTTCTTTAGAAGCATAGGCTGAATTAATAGAAGGGCATGCCTCACTACTGCCTATTCTCATAGGAAAATCACCACCAAATCTTGTTTTGTGTTTATCTTTTTTCATAATTGCATCAAAACCACATATTTTCCTTGTGACCTCTAGAAGTATAACGTGGTCTGTGGGATACCTAGGAAGTCTGTATGGAGCCCTCTGACAACCATCTATCCTTATATATGAAAAGGTGGGAAACTGTGTAAACTAAGCCCCATACCTTTTGATTAACTCCTTAGCATTGTCAGATATTCTTACATGCTCTACACCTTGGAGCAACCTAGTAATGTACATGGTGAATGCATCATTCACCCTCCTATATCTTGAATTACCTAGGTGTAGCTATGGATAGACCTCATAGATTACATCCTGCCCAAACACACCCCTTGTTATTAGTCCTTTATATGGATGGAACCTTGCAAGCACATAAACCAAGTAGTAGTTCATTGTGAAGGTCTTCATTTGTAGGACATTACACATTTGTTCATGAATCATGGCACTTATAATTCCTGTCCAATGGTAGTTAACATTCTGCTACATCCTCACAATGACATGGAACATCCAATTCTCAAACACTCCTACACTCTACAACCCTACCACCCTACTGAGAAGGGTGATAGCATCATAGTATTCCTTCTTCAATTTAGCTCTGAATAGCTACTTGGGTAGCTTGGAAAAGTGGGACATAGGTTTCTCTAGCTAGGAATTGATTACCTGTTGGGACTTAATGGTATCTTCATCATAGAACTTCTTTTCCACTTCTATATCAAAATCCACCACATGAGATCTGTCAGAAATGTCAAAGGTCTGGCCTATAGACACATGATTAAGGTTTGCCACAATTCTCCCTTGAGGACCAACTATCCTTTGTGTACCCATGTCATAGTGTCTAGCACATTCGAGCACCAATTCATAACACTGCACTGTAGGAGGGAATCCAGCTACATGTGCCAACCCTAATTCCAATATTCTTCTAGCCAGCAATGGAAGGTTCTGTGCTGCCATCCTTGTCTTAAACTCTTCATAATCCCACAATCCAACATTGGTATCAGTGACCTCTTACCATATGGAAGTCAACTTTCTCTCAGGGATCCTACTCTTGATATCCATTCTGATTCTTTTTTCCTTGGAAACAATAGACCCTTCTTCACTCGGATCCATTACTCTGTCCTTGGTCTTGGCAACAACTACTTGACTTGATTAAGCCTACATTCATCAAAGAGACCATAATAAAGATCACATGAAACCCAAGATAATCAATTACAAATGACATATTCATCCTCAATATAAGTCCCATGATCAGAAAAAATCCCTATAACCTCATAAGAATTATTTATCTCAAAGTTCGGGCTTTTAGTCCTCTCAGTGAATTCAAGCCAGAGAGGAATTTCAAAAAATTCCCAACTAGACAGATTTCACCAAAATAAAGAAAAAAGGCCTCCAACAATCATTTAACCAACCATAATTAACTAAGAAACAACATGATACATCTTTAAATAACTCAAATTGATCAAACAATGCGTAATCACCAGCTAATAAACCATGCTATCTCTCAACTCTTCATTTTCAGCAAAGTTTCGGGGAATTCCACCCAAGATGAAAATCTGTGAAAATAACAATAGTTTACAAAACTTTGGGAAAATGAAGGGACAATGGAAATTTCAGTAAAATCCTGAGGGAACGAAAATCCGTGAAGTAGGAATAATTTCGGATTATTGCACATTTCTGGGAAAACGAAGGGAAAATAGAAAATCAGGGAATTCCAGCAGTTAAGGAATTCTGCAAAGACCTTGAAATTCTGAATGTCAACATTTCTTTTGAAACATTTACTCAAATTGATCAAAAGATCACAAATTTGAAGACCCTGGGCTTTAAGCTAGCTCGATTTTAACCTCCTACAGTTCATCTTTAAATTTAAGACTTATCCTGAAGTAAATCGATAAGAATTGGTTATGCCCTAAACCTGAAACCCTAAAATTCTGCCATGATCATACAGGAAAATCTTGGGCTCAGCTTACTCATTTTTCTAGGTTTCCAAAAGATCTTTAAGGCCCACACAAGCAAGCTACCCTGTAATGAAACTGAAAAACAGGCTCACAAACTCACTTGGGATCATCAATCTAACAAAATCAAATAACCCTAGCTTCAAGATGTTCAATGCCCAAACATGTAGAAATTCAGACTCCAAGCACACTCAAGACGCCAAAAAATAATTCACATTCAACAATCACAAGCAAGGCAATGAATACATACCATTGATGAAGTGAAACTCGATTATAGCAATGACAAATAACAATCTTCAGTGCCTTAGCAAACAATTGCAATTATTATAGTGCCCAAGAAATGCACCGCCAAATCCAAAAATCTATGAATTCAAGCACCAAATCAAGCCCAACACTCCAAATCAAGCACCTTGGATCAATAGAAAGAAAATGATAAAACTTAATGTTACAAAACTCCCTAAAATCGATTAAATATATGTTGTAGAAATCATACAATTAAGCATTAATGCAGTCGACAAGACAACCCCAACCAAAACCTTGGAATTCAATAGGGCAACAGATGTTTGGAGAAATATGACCAACACGAAATTCCGTGAGGTCCCTGAATTTCCAAACCACAGTGTAAAAGCAGCCACCACCAGGTTTTCAAAGTATCTGGGGAATTCCGCCAAGAGAGGATTTCCCGAGAATAATGAAAAACCCGAAATGAGTCAAAAAGTTGAGAATTTTGATCAATATCATAGAGGAACCACCAAAACTGGGTAAAATAAACATCCAATCTCATGCCAAAGCAAGTAACTACTTAAGATCAAAGGGCCAAAACACTAGGAATGAAAGAAAAAGAGGGTCCCTGATTTCAGCGGGGCGTGTGTGTGAAAAACTGCACAACAGTATGCTCCTCTCTTCTTCAATGGATCAGGAGTCTCTTTTTTTCTAGGTCTATCCATCATAGGCTTTCCATCCTTCCAATTTTTATTGTAAGGCATATCATGTAACCTCAGACTTTCATTTTTGTATGTATTTTATTGCCTATGTTGAGGACTATTGATTTTTTGGGGAGCCCTAGGATTATCTCTCTTACTGACCATCCCAACAACCTTTCTATTATTTTCAATGGTTAGTGCTATTTTCTATGCTTTTTCTAGATTCGTAGGGAACCTATTCTTAAGCTCATATCCTATCTTTTGGATCAAATTCTTTTAAATAGATGCTTAATCCTGCAGGGTCTACCAATTTGGATCGAAGAGGTATCTTGATATGTAATTTGGAGAATCTTTGGTTGAATTCATATACTGACTCATTCTAATATTTATGGATACTAACCAATTCATGTAAGGGAAACTCTTGCACACATTGGTTCCCATACTACTCAAGGAACTGATCATAAAACTCCTAAATGGAATCAACTGAAGTTGTGGGTAAGCTATTAAACCAATCTCTAGCTTCTTCAATTAATGACATCATAAATAGCCTCATCTGCACATCTTCATACTTCATATCCAGATCTTGAATAAAAGCATTAAAACTCCTTAAGTGTTCCTCAATAGTGATTGCACTACTTCCTATAAATTTTGGGACAAGGCCTCTCCAATTGTCATCCATAGGGTAAGGATATAGTTGAAATCCTGCTAAGTCAAATTGTCTGATCATGGTCATGTATTACTAAGGGGGTGGGTTGTGAGCATGTTGATATTGGTATGATGGATTGTTGTATTATGCATGAGGTGGTGGCAATATTGGTGGCCATGGGGTGGTTAAGCATTCAGATGATGTGATGCATTTTTTGGTGGAACATTTGGTTGTTTGTATTAATTCCCTGTCTAATATTGTTGTGCTTTTGGTGGATTTGATGGTCCTGTATTGTTATTTCCTTGCCTGTGAGGTGGTACACATTTAGAAAGGTTAGCCATCTGAGCATTAATTTGAGCTTTTTGCAATTTTAAATCTTGGATTCTTTATTGTTTGGAGCCTCATCACTTCATGCTCTTCCTTTGCTCTTTCCACTACTTGTCTTTCAAATTCTAGGTGTGCATCTAGTTCCTTTTGATTCATGAATTCATAATTTTCTTCAGGGGCTAAATTATTAATGGGCTCATTCTGATTTCCTTCCGTTCTATGATTGTTATGCCCTTAATATTAGTGTACATCGGGTTATGAATAGTTGTCTTGTGGCTATCTTAACTCTCTATTAATTCATATTATCATTAGTATATTGTTTTTTAGTTGGTTGGGTTCACCTAGGTCTTATATAGGTGTGTCTAAGTCGGCCTAGGTGATATCCTAGGCATAAATAGGTATATATAGGAGGTTGTGAGTCTTATTTCATCATCAAGTTGTGAAGTGTGTTCTCATTAGAGATATTTGGAGGTTTTCCCCCTTGAAGTGGCTTGTTATTCTCAGTTATTATCAAGTATTTGCAGCATATTTCATATCATATTCTTCTATTGTGCAAGTTATTTCATAACAATGATCATATTCATGTTGTATCTTGACCCTTTCAGCCTCAATCCTTGCCTTGAATTCTTCATCTTTTTGAGGATTTGATTGATAGAAAGGATTCATTTTCTCTTTAGCAGTATGAGGTTCTCCTGCTGAGCTATTTTCATTTGTCAATGTATCATAATGATTATATGTCTTAAAGTGAGGTTTTGACATTTTATCCTTATTTTTCATGCACATTTCATCAATCACCTTTTTACCTTTATCATTCTTATGTGTCCATTTACTGTTGTCACTAGGACCTCCTTTATATACGGACCTTTTGCTGTGCATGTTGTGATGGTTTGATATATACTTTATTCTATTAGAGTCACCACTCACTTATGCATAAGTTAGAAAATTTACTTTTGACTCTATAAAAAAGGCCTCGATTCTGAATTGACTCCCCAGTGGAGTGGCCAAACTGTTAGGTCTCAAAAACACTAGTTGGAAACCACAAGAGGTTTCCAAGCTCTTGATACATTTTTGGCTAATTTACAAGGTCAAATGATGAGATTGAACCTTCTACTCTTTAGGTTCTGCTAGACCTATGCAGGTTTACCTATGTGAATGAAGCAGATTTGAATTGTGTATTTCTTCCATAAGTAGTCTATCCACAATGGAAATTTGAAGTGGAGAGATGAAATCCTAATTTCATATAGATTGTATAAGTAAAGATCAATATGTTTAGTTAACAGATGTAAAAAATAAATTGGATGAAACTAAATGATGAAATTTATGAGACCAATGCCTTGTTGGGTATATGGAGTCAAGTGAAAGTCTAAGATGTGTGGATTATACTTGGCAGGAATTATAACTATTTGGCATTCCAATATTAGTCTATAGCTTGTATAAACTTGCAAGATTGTAATTACCAAGTTCTACTTAATGATCCAAATGATACTTCTAAATTATTGTGAATGACTAAAAGGATTTAATCTTTACTTGAAAGAACTGATCAATTATACCACACAAGTACAACAAATTTGTATTGATAAACTGAGTATATACTTGATATATCAATTTAAATAATGGGGAAACATCAACTTTGGAGACAACTTGATAACATTTTCAATTAGGTCGATAAACAATTGATACTAGTATGACACCACAATATCAAAGATCTCCCATTAACTTCTTCAAAATCAGTCTTGCAACATAGTCTTTCGAAACATCATGGAAACTTTTCCTGCTATCTATTTTTCCTTATTCGCCTATATCTGTTTTATCACTATGAAATAGATACATATACATCAAAATTTGAAAGGGATGCATCCCTTCAAAAATTTCTTTTGTTAATAATAACAATTAACAATAATTAAAACAAGCAATTAGGCTCTATTTAACCAAAATGAACTTTTGACAAACGATCCAAATAATCTTGTCGCTCATGAGTGTCAGCGTCTCCTAACACATTTATGATTGATATCTCCATTTTCACCATCTTCTCATTTTGTTCACAAGCCTCATCCAATGTTGAGTCTTTTCCTATAGATGTTTCTAGAATATTTTGTAGCATTGAATCACATTCCTCAATCCACTTGGCCTTTTCTTTCAATTTTCCTCCATCTTCAGATAATGTTGGTAGTCCTTTTGTATCCCACTTCAATTCCTCATTGTAGTCTCTATGTTTTCTTATGATTTGGTTAGCAGTATCAATAGCCACATTATTAGGAATATCCCTCTTATTTACTTCTTGGATCTTTTCTTGGATTCTACCATCAATTCTCTTATGCTTGTGCTCTGCAATATAATTCTTTGAATGTGTTCCCCAAAGCTTGTTCAACTGAATCATCAAACTGGCTTGCCTCTTTCTGATCACTGCAACAAGTGTATCATATTTACCCTGAGAATATGCATCTGATCCCTCCCATTGGTCTTTTGTTTGAGAGCTCTCCCCATGAGTCAATGGCCTAGTGGACCCCAATGTGATTCCCATCATATATTTTAGACAATCATTTTCTCTAAGTATTCTTTCATTATTCATCTTATACATTTCCTTCTCCTTGATCAATATTTGGATTTAGGCCTTATTCAACTTGGCAACATTGATTCCCATCTTAGTTGTAGCCATAGGATCAACTTCTTCAACCTTCAGTGTCATGATATGCCCAAAATATTTTTCAATATCAATAACAATAGGTTTTTTATGTGGAAGATACAAAGCCCATATCATGAGTGAACCTTCATCAGGGTTATATTTGGATCCTTTATATACCTCTATTACTCCCTTAGGGCTAAGCTTATGTGTGCAATTATTATTTTTTAGGAAATTGTCAAAAACCAAAGAAGAATTCAGATCTAACCCTGGGAAAATCATAACACCCGCATCTTCCAACTATTTTCTTCCTTTCTCAGAGGTCATGTCTTTCATTTATCTTTCCATACTTGACTTTAATTTTTTCAATAATTTTCCTTCATTACTTGATGTTATGCTTTCAACTGACTCCCTTATTGATTTTCCTTTTTGTTTGTATAAGAAATCCTTGAATTGAAAAGACTTCACAAATTCATCATCAACCACAAATGACTTATATGCCATTTTCCTTGTATATGTATCTGAACCTTCTTCAGTATCTGGTTCTCTAGGATGAAACTTGTAATCTTGAGTTTTTAGTCTAGGTATTTTGTCAACTAGACTTTAAGGTCCATCATCACTAGATGCCTCTTCTCCAAAAGATAACAACTTTGCATCTTGCATTCCTTTCATTTGTTGTACTAGTCCCTTGTTGTACTTGTGTATGTTAAATATGTATAATCAAAATGAAATAAAAAAAACACACATAATGGAACTTTAAACTGAAAGAAAGCAAGTAATTTAAATTCAAATAAAGAAATGAAACTTCTTCAGAGCCGTTCCATCTTCCTCTATCTGCAGGGATTTGTTTGAAGCTGCTGCTCTCATATTGTATAAGCAAGGCTTCTCCGAATAGCAACCTGTAGAATGAGTATGCAAAGGAAGGAGCTTCTCTATCCTATATGTTGGTGGAGGTGAGAATACTGATACGGATATGCACAAGGGCTGTGGATTATGCACAGGGGCTATAAATTGAGGATTCTATGAAATAAGAATGATTGGCCATGATATGCTATGCTATTATGCTATGCTATGATGTTTGAATGCTAAAATACTTATGCTATTGCAATTTGGCTATAGTTATTCTATTGTAAGCTTCTTTGTGATTGCAAAGACCCGACAGTCCTATTTATAGCTTTTTGCAGGCAAAATCCTGGCTGGCAACGATCAACGGTTGTGAGGTTGTCTGGTAAGTTTGAATGGTGAGAGATGGAGAGGTTGAGAGGAAGATGGAAGAGGTTGGGAGGTTGGAGAGAAGAATGGAAGCCTATCTTCAACCCACGGGAACAAGCTTGCACAGGAATAGAGAAATTTAATTTTTCTGTTTTGGCAGTTTGTTTCACGGTTGTTGAAGATAATGCAAATTAATTAAATAAATAAATAAATTTATTTAATTTCATGTGAGTTTGAAGAAATTAAATATTTTTGAAACATTTAATTTTAGAACTATAGAAAACTCAATTAAATATTTAAAATATTTAATTTGCAAATAGACTTTAGAAGAATTAATTAAATATTTTGGAATATTTAATTGTAATGTGACTTTAGAAAGGAATTAATTAAATATTTGGAATATTTAATTGTAAATGGAATTTAGAAGAAAAGAATACTTAATCTTTATTTGAATAAAATATTAAGCCAAGATTATTGATAATTAATATAAATAAATCGTAATGTTTATTTAATTAATTAAGAAATGAATACGAAAAGATGATTAAATAAACTTATTTATTTAATCGAAATGAAATAATGAACAATATAAATAAATTATTTAAATTTATTTATACGCAGATGGAATTCAGATATTTAATTAAATATTAAAAATATTTAATTAATTACCAGAATATGTGATGTGACCATTTTTAGGTGTATACATTTTGCCCCTCTTTGAAGTGATGTGTTTTCACGCATTGCTTCAAAGAATTTGAAATTTGCCCCAGATGTTGATTGTCAAATGTTGATAGGTATATGCTTCCTCGAATGATGAATCAATAAGATTTTTAATTTTTATGAAAAAAAATTGAATTTTTTAGATTTTTTTGGAATTTGTTGTGAATTTTTTTATTTTCATGATTTTTAAGATGTCGATTCATCATTCAAAAATAATGATGTGAAGAAATTGACCCGGAGAGATGTGAAATGAAAAATTGATGATCAAAATTGCCCCTACTATGTTAAAATGTGATAAAATGCCCCAATTTTGCCATTAAATAGGTGAAAAATGTCATTTTCCATGTCATTTTCCATTTTAACCTAGTAAAATTTGTAAATTTTGAGCTCTGGAGAGATAATTATGGCACTTCCGATTCACCAGCACCATTTCAAGCGCATCCGACAACATCAACGGCCGGTGCACTATGGACCCTAGGTATGTACCCCGTGAAACTCCTGCTTTTTGAAAATTTTCTGTTCGTTGCACGTTCATCGATGTTTTGATTGTGAAATAGTGTGTTTTAGCACCCTTAATAATTTTCATAGCGCCCTTGATAATTTCTATAGCACATTTGTTTTTGTACCGCATATGAGACTTTTTGTAGCACCCTTAATCCTTTTCATAGCGCATTTGATTTTGTAGCGCCCTTAATGAATTCTATAGCGCCCTTGATTAGTTCTGTAGCACCTATGATGAATTCTATAGCGACCATTACCATTTTCATAGCACCCATGATTGGATGTTGTTGTGATAAATAAATTTGTTCCCAAAGTTGTTGGAAAACAAACAATAGCTGATAAATTTGCTTTTAAAGTTGTTAAAAGCAAATAGGACCAATAAGTATGCTTCTAAAGTTGTTAAAAAGAAATAGTATTTTGATTATTTGTTTTCATGAAAATGAAAAACAAATAGTTTGATTGATTTGTTTGTTTCTAAGGTTATTAAAAACAAACGTGATTTTGATTATTTGCTTTCTATGATAATGAAAAACAAATAGTTTGATTGATTTGTTTGCTTCTAAGGTTGTTAAAAACAAACATGATTTTGATTGTTTGCTTTCTATGATAATGAAAAACAAATAGTTTGATTGATTTGTTTGCTTCTAATGTTGTTAAAAACAAATGTGATTTTGATTATTTGCTTTCTATGATAATGAAAAAAAATAGTTTGATTGATTTGTTTGCTTTTAAGGTTGTTAAAAACAAACGTGATTTTGATTATTTGCTTTCCATGATGATGAAAAACAAATATTTTGATATTCAGATTTGATTGATTAATCGTGATGATTTGATATTGATTTTTCTTTGATGATGTGTCAACAGGAGAGATTGGGCATTTTTGCAGTCACAGGAGACATTTCTGAGGACATGGAGTTTGATTCCACATCTATTATAGTCAGATCGGGATGTGATCGAGGCATGTGGATTGACTTCGTTGCTTGACATGCTTGAGGTTTGCCTCAACAGAGCTTTATTGACAGCACTCGCAGAGTGATGGCACAGTGATACCAACACATTTCATTTACCGATCAGAGAGATTATAGTGACCCCAAAGGACATGTACCGTATCTTGAGGATCCCAGTGATGGGAGAGATAGTGGTCTTTGATAGCCGAGAGGTTGGAGGCACTGATGCTTTGAGGAGGATTTTTAGAGATGATCAGATTGCTAGATATTTCATCCCATGGGGCAAGATGGTAGATTCATATCCACCCTTACCGTCTGTACTTGCAGGTTTCATTGGAGGTGTTTTTTTCCTTGACCATAGGTCGAAGGGGTTTGTAGTCGAGTGGGGTCAGGTTCTGGAGAGTATGTGATGTAGGGTACATGGTATGCATGGGGGACATGCATGCTTTCTCATTTGTATGATGAGTTACATCATATTGTATATGGTAGAGGCCGAAGTTTTGCTGTTGGTTGTTCATTACTATAGATATGGGCATGGGAGCACTTTGCCATTATGTGTCCTGTGACTCGTGGATGATGACCTGTCGGTCAATCGTACAGATGGGGATATGCTGATATTATTTCTCAGCCGAGACTAGGCAAACTAGATCATTGGTAGCGTCTCTTACATGGTCTTGATATAGTATGCTGGTGGCCATATGTAGAGTGTAAGGCATGGCTAGAGGATGTGAGGGAGATGCCCTATGTCTGTACATCCAGATACCTTATTGGCCGTACTTCATGGATTATTGAGAGATTTCTTGCTGGACGAGTATGTCGACAGTTCGGTCGGATTCAGGGTATGCCTATGGGTTCTGCTATTTATGCACGACGATAGCCAGAGCTTATAGTATGGGGTCCACGGATTTCTTATGAGGCAGCGGTGGTATAGTTTACCAGTTTAGGAGTAGTGATGTGGGATTACCAAGTTGATGTCCTTGATGCAGGTACGATGTCAGAGTATAGTCAGTATGTGTTAGAGCATCCTGCACCACATATGTTTGATCCTGATGAGCCTATTGCATCAGTTGCTATATAGAGACCACAGAGAGGCGGTCAGAGAAGACAGAGAGATTCAACTTCAGAGGATGATGATTCAGAGGGAGGTGATGATGATGAGAGTGGAGGAGATGATGATTCAGAGGGAGATGATGCTGAGGAGGAGAGTGGAGGAGATGGTGATGATGGGAGAGGTGATAGAGGTGGTGATAGAGGAGGTGATAGAGGTGGTAGGAGAGGTGGTAGGGGTGGACCATGGATGAGACATACAGATCCATCACCTTCAGTAGATCTAGTGGTGTTAGGTTAGATATCCTCTTTACAAAGTACAGTGCAGAGCTTACAGAGCCAGCTAGCACAGGCACAGACCTTGATTACACAGCTTCAGGGACAATTGACTTCAGTTACTGCTGAGAGGGATACAGCCAGATAGTGGGGTGAGTAGGCCATTGCTTTAGGGAATAGTCTACAGAGAGTGGCAGTGAGTACCTTGCCTGGTGACATGATGAGAGAGGTGACCAGATCCACCCGAGAGGCCGAGTTTTATAGGACCATATATCATGATGTTGTTCCACCTGAGCAGAGGGAGAGTTATACATAGTCACGGTCTACCCATAGTCACTTTTGGACTACCAGCAGGGGTGTGACATAGCCATTACCTCCAGGAGGGCCATCAGGGATAGGTGGAGCAAGTCCATCAGGTGTAGGTGGTATAGGTCCCAGACCAGCACCATCAGAGGATAGCACTACCTAGTGCATTATACATGATGTTTTTATGATACTCTGTTTAGACATTTGTATACACCCTGAGATGATCTCATTTTTGATGATGTTATATCATGTATGATTGAAATCTTTGTACATTTTGACATTCATTTTTGAGATATATGAAATGCAGCGATGATTTATGATGAGTGGTTCGATTTTCTATATATGCATGATGTGTTATGATATGATGGTTTCTCTATTTTTGTTTTATGCTTATGATGTATATGTATGCATGATTTATGAAATGAGTGAAATCTATTTGATGTATGATGATGAATGGTAGAATTTATGAATGTTTATGAATATTTTGATTATGATGTATACTTTATTGTTATGATTTTTTGATGCAAATATGTATGAAAAATGTATGAAATGATGTTTTTGTGAATGTCAAAATGTACTCAGTCATTTTATTCAAAAAGATATGAAACACTTGATACTTTTCCAGCTTTTTGGGAAAATCTATAAATGCAAAATGCAGATTCTAACATGAATGCAATCTATACTAACCATGTAGGATATTCGTACAATATTGCCATTTGGAGAGCTTATTTGTGCTTTTTGTATCATCATAGAGCATTGAAATGTTGAAAGTTAATACAAGCATCAAAGGGTATGTTAGCACCAGTGATGACCTAAGTATTGCTTTCATGATTTTTGATATAGCAAGATAATACAAGCATCTAGGTATAATTAAACTGAGATGACCTGAGTATTACTTGCATAAACAGACAAGAGTTAACTCGTTTCCCATGCAAATTCCAAAATGTCATCAATGATACTTAGTAGAGCATGTCTCGCGACCAATTTGCATAGTACTAATGATTTCCTTGCAAACAACAGACAAAGAAAAATCATACTCCTTCCTTGCTTTTCTAGTTCAGTACAGCATTGAATTGCTCCAGAGATATGATAGAAAATCAAACAACAATTCAAATTTTTGCTGAAAATATTTCAAACATTATTCAGATTAAGATCATCCAACTTGGTTATCAATCATTGATGTTTTTGTTTTGATTAATGTTGTTTTGACCATGTTGTTTGATTTCATTGGCGTTGAGTGATCGTTTTGATGTTGTGGTTGATTTGATGCATCAATAGATGTTGTACTTTGCAAACTGTCATTTGTTTGTTTGTGATATTCCAAAAACGTGTTGCCCCTCTCTTGTTTAGTTTGTGTTTCTGCCCCCAGTGTAAACACAACCTAAAGATTATGGATATGTACAAATTTCATCAAGCAACGATTAAACATAAGGATTCCTGTCATATGATATGGATATGAAAGATATGTACAGATGATAGATATGAATGGATTATGCCGAAAGTGAATGCAAGACATAAGCTAATAGATGGAGGAGCCCATTTTGATTACAAGTAGCGCCTGTTTGCTAGGTTTTCACCACTTGTTTTTATTACACTTTTTCAAGATTTTTCTGATTTTTTTAAATTTTTTCAGGATTTTATAATTTTTTTGGATTTTTTCAGGACTTTTTCTAATTTTTAAAAAATTTCGGTTTTTCTTATTTTTTGAATTTTTTCAAGACTTTTTCTGATTTTTTTATTTTTTCAGGACTTTTTCTGATTTTTTTCAATTTTTTCAGGACTTTTTCTGATTTTTTTGAATTTTTTCAAGATTTTTTCTGATTTTTTTGATGATTCAGGCATAGAATTTCTTCAAATGAATGCTATTGATCGGCTCTTCAAACAAGTCCCCTTCTGACATGGATAACTGATATGCACCAGAATCGTATGCTGCAGTGATGACAAATGGACCAAGCCAGTTTGGTTCAAAATTTCCTTTCTTTTCTCTATCTTACTGATTACATGGATTTTCTCTCAAGACTAAGTCACCTACTTGAAATGTCCATGATTTAACTCTGTGATTATAGCTACGAGACATAACTTGTTGATATCCCTTCAAATGGTCAGCTGCATGTTGACGTCTTTCATCTAACAGTTCTAACTCTTGAAGGCGAAATACTCTGTAGTCTTCATCATTTATTAGTCCTTTGAGTGAGACCCGAAGTGAAGGTATTTCAACCTCTAATGGTAAGATTGCTTCTGCTCCATAGACCAAGGCATATGGGGTTAGCTCCTATTGGTGTGCGAATACTAGTTCTATATGCCCATAAAGCTGGATTTAATTAGACATGCCAATCACGACCTGCATCATTTACTGTCTTCTTCAAGATCTTCAAGATTGTTTTGTTGGAAGCTTCTGCTTGACCATTACCTTGTGGATAGTAAGGTGTAGAGAACCTATGTTGGATGTGAAATCTTTCACAAAGTTCATCAACATCTTGATTCTTGAAAGGCCTCCCATTATCAGTAATGATAGAATTAGGAATTCCATATCAACAGATGATGTAATTCAGAATGAATGAAGAGATTTGTTTACTGGTCACGGTCGTCAAAGGAACAGCTTCAATCCATTTTGTAAAATACTCCATAGCTGTGATAATGAATTTATGCCCATTTGATGATGAAGGATGAATTTTTCCAACAAGATCTAGTCCCCACTGAGAAAAAGGCCATGTCAGAGTAAAAGGTTGCAGTTCCTATGCAGGTGCATGAATAAGATTGATCTGGTGGACATTTTTCAGTGGAAATTGAAGTGTCTTATTTTTCTCCAGAATCAGCACCATCAGGAAGAGCTCGATGTCCTGGTTCCAACGCAACTCGAACGGAGCGAAAAGGAGTCTGTTTGCACGAGTTTAGCAGGCTACCAAACCTTTGGTCAAACCGGAATCGAGGGCATCCAAGGCAAAAATGGCATTGTCAAAAATCAATAAAACTGGCGTCATCGCGAAGAGCTCGCCGCAAGCTTTCCAATGCAACTCGTTTCGTCGAAATCCGACATCGGAGGCACAAGATACCTGGTCAAAGTTTCGTGTTTGACTTGTGGCTTGAAGGTACAGTGATGACGTCATTATCCGTACAGTGACGCCGCAGTCCGTACGAAATCCACAGTGGACCAATCGAACGCCGACACGTGGCAGTTCGTACGATCCGCATACGTTGACGTGGCTTGATGGTGGCAGGTGACGTCGCTAGGCAGCTTATCATGAGATGACACGTGTCATTTCGTACACAGCATTGAGGTGGCGGTCGAGTCGGCATACGTGGTAGTACAGTCATCGGTGATGTGGCATCGAGTCAGATCTGAGTCAGCGCACACGCCAGCTCCACGCCAGCAGAGAGACACATCAACACAGCGCCATCATCCTACTCGCAGTCCGGTCATCGCTGCCGCCATCGGAAGTTGCCACATGGCACCCTCCTGGTGCGGCACGTGGCTCTCTTACCTCTTCCTCCTCCGGCGGTCGTGAGTTAGTTCTAACTAAAAAAATTTGTTGGTCGGGTTGGAACCCGAGACCTGCGGGCGGCCAGCACAAAGGTTTTCACCGATAGACCACGCGCAATGTCCTTTACTAAATATAGGCGTCGGTTAGTTTTCTTGTTATTCCGTTGGAAATTGTCTATTAAAAGCCGACGGCCGGGCTTGAACCCGGAACCGCCGGCCTAACAAAAGTTTGGGAAACCATCACACCACCGATTGTTATATGATATATGGTGGTGTCGGTTTGTTTTAAGGAGTAACTTAAAACCGAAAGCTATAAAATTTAAAACAAACACTCCTAATTTTAAATTTAATCAAACCACCAAAACGAAATAAGCCCGGGAATGAATAATGAAGAAGGGCTTAAATTAATTCAGGGGATTTATATGCAAATAATGGAGGATATTGTTGGGGATTTTTATGTAAAATAAGGAAGATATTTGAAATCTTACCTTATATGGGTGATATGTAGGATTTGTAAAAATCAAGTAGTTATCACCCAACTTTGGGAAATTTTATGTATAAAAGGAGTGTAAGAGGAGAGTTGAAATCAAGTTTTTTTTTTCAGGTGATGAAGTCCTAATGCTGAGGCGTCAAAAGAGAGGTCTTGTGGAGATTCTTTCAGATCATTCTCGCATATCAGAGCGTCGTTACACTGCCGAAGTGCTTGGAGAATGATGGTGGTGTTTTTGTAATTGATTTGGAGATTAATCGGATCGGTCACACTCTATTGGAGTGGACCCGGAGACGTAGTCACATTTGTGACGAACTCCGAAATCAAACACTGTTTGCACCTCTCTTTTTCTCTCTTTCTGTCTCTCATTTCTTTTCTTTTCTGTTAAATCACCTTGTTATTACTTTCATTATGTTATTTCCTTAAGTTAATTTTGATTTAATTAACTTGAAATAATCATTGTAAAAGCATTGTAAAAGTTTAAACATTTAAACTGCAATCTAGTCTAGATCCTACACAGATCAAAGATTCCCATGGATCTGGCATTTAGAACACTTCTTAACAAAAGTAAAAGAATCTTTCTCCATGGTAGGCTAGTAATATCCCATTCTGACAAGTTTCTTGGCTAAGGTTAAACCACTTGAATGAGTTCCACAAATACCACCATGAACCTCTTGTAAGGCTTTTTTAGATTTGACACGTTTAAGACATTGAAGGAGTGTACCATCAAGACCACGTCGGTAAAGGATGTCGGCGATCAAAGTATAACGGGACGATTGGCATATGAAATTCCTTTTTTGATTTCAGGATAAATCTAGAGGTAAAATGTTGTCTTTCAGGTAGGTATAAGTCTTGCCATATAAAGGTGAGTCAAAATCGGTTAAATGATATATGACTTGGGTCTCTGGATTATCATAGGCGGGAGAAAACAATTGTTCCACCAAGAATTCATACCATTTTTGACCTTCTAACAATTGTAACAAGGAAGCAATTGTAGCCATTGCATTTGCAACTTTATTATCAATCCTTGAGATTTGTGAAAACTTGATTGATACAAAATAATTTTTAAAATCATCCACCATGTTCTTATAAGGTAGCAACTTATCATCTTTAGTTTGATAATCATCATTAATTTGATTAATGATAAGTTGTGAATCACCGTAGACTTGTAGCTCTGTAATCCACCATTCCAAGGCTATTTTTATCCCTATAAGCAATGCCTCATATTCAGCTATATTATTTGTACAAGGAAACATCAATCGATATGATTTTGGTATGTTATCTCCTTCAGGTGTGACAAAAAAAATTCCTGCCCCCGAGCCTTGTTGTGTGTAGGATCCATCAAAGTACAATGTCCATGATTTCTGAATTGTTGCTGTGAAAACATCCGCATCAGGAAACTTAATGTGCATTGGATTTTCTTCTTGTAAAGGGGCTTCAGCCAACTGATCTGCAATGACCTATCCTTTAATAGCTTTTCGATCTACATAGTGAATGTCAAACTCACTTAAGATCATTACCCATTTTGCAAGTCTTCCTGTTAAAGTAGCTCTGCTTAATAGGTATTTTAGTGGATCAATCTTGGTTATCAGTTTAACTGTATGAGCCAACATATAATGATGCAAATTTTGAGAGGCAAACACCACTGCAAGGCAAGCTTTTTCAATGAAAGTGTAATTTAATTCATGACTTGTTAAAGTTCTGCTGATATAGTATATGGCCCTTTCTTTGCCTGTACAATCCTCTTGTGCTAATAATGCTCCCAAGGATACTTCTGTTGCTGAAATATAGAGTATGAGTGGCTTTCCTAGAATGGGTGGAATTAAAACTGG
This sequence comes from Sequoia sempervirens, assembly GCA_007258455.2. Classification (NCBI taxonomy): domain Eukaryota; kingdom Viridiplantae; phylum Streptophyta; class Pinopsida; order Cupressales; family Cupressaceae; genus Sequoia; species Sequoia sempervirens. The sequence goes on from VDFB02271358.1 coordinate 982,401,354, forward strand.
TGGATTCATAAGATATTGTTTGATCTGATTGAATGCTGCTTCACATTTGTCTTCCCATTTGAATGGGACATTTTTATGTAATAAATGTGTAAATGGTAAACTTTTATCTACCAGTTGAGCTATAAACCTTCTCATGGATTGTAGTCATCCTTGCAATGATCGAAGCTGACTGATATTTCGTGGTGGCGGCATGTCCATTATAGCTTGTACTTTTTCTGGATCAACCTCTATACCCTTTTTCTGAAACAATGTATCCTAGGAGTTTTCCAAATGTAACGCCGAAGACACATTTCTTTGGATTGAGTCGAACATTGAACTTCTCCATTCTAGTAAAGATTTTTGACAAGATTTCTAGATGTCCTTCTCATGTGTGATATTTGGCAAGTAAATCATCAACGTAATCTTCCATGAATGTATGCATCATGTCATGAAAAATGGTTGTCATTGCTCTTTGATAAGTGGCTCCTGCATTCTTTAACCCAAATGGCATTACATTCCAACAATAGATACCCCAAGGGTAGGTGAACGCTATTTTATCTTGATCCTCTGGTGCAATCTTTATCTGGTTATATCTTGAAAATCCATCCATTAATGAATACATTGCATGGCCAGCAGTTAAATCAAAAATCATATCTATGTTGGGCAAAGGAAAGTCATCTTTGGGACAAGCTTTGTTTAAATCTTTGAAATCTGTACAAACTCTAATCCTTCCATCTGGCTTTGAAACAGGCACAATATTGGAAATCCATTCTGCATAGTCAATAGTTCGAATGAATCCAACATCTAAAAGCTTTTTTAATTCCTCTTTCACCAATAATGCAACATGTGGATGCATTTTTCTGAGTTTTTGCTTCATAGGTTTTGCCCCTACGTTTATAGATAAATGATGCATTATCAGATTAGGATCTAACCCTGGCATATCAGCATATGACCAAGCAAAGTTGATTTGATTCTCTTTCAAGAACTCCATAAATTTCAATACTTCTTCGACTGTTAATGATGCTGCAAGTTGCAAGATTTTTGGCTGCTCTGCTATACTTATGTTGATTGATTTTGTTGGTTCGATCAAAATAGAAGATCTTTCATGATAATGCTTGTGAAGAGTGTCAAGTTTCTCATTCTTCAGTGCCTCAAAAAGGTTTTCACTGTTAGATTCGCTCTTTATTTTTCTCTTGTTGTGATCTACCACTGCCATTCTTCGGTTTTCACCAATAGATCCATCTTTTATTTCATTTATTTTGTGGCTAAGAGACTTGACACCCTCCTTATCAAAATTGTGAGTATGAAATTCTTGGATGAAACAATTGTTTTCCTCATTAGAGGAACAAAGGAAATTTATAATGTCCTCATCATCATGAAATGTAGGGATATGGATAGGTGCATCATTGTCCCAATCAATAAGTTCCAGATAAACTAAAGGCATAGGATCATTAGGTTGGGTAAGGTCTTGAGCTGTCAAAGTCATGATGTGATTGTCATCTTCATGGTAGACAAGGTCTATGATGATATTCTCCTATTGATTGTCAATCTCATTAAAATCTGATTCATCCTCACTTGAGTCATGATCGCTTTGTAAAACATAATCAAGTGGAGGCCTTGAACCTTCTCCTTGTATGAGAACAGGTGCATAATTGTGTATGGTATCAACTTGTTTATATCTCCAAAATTCATCATTATAAATGGTGTCCCATTCATATTCATTAGAATCAGTATCTGAACTGTTTTGCAATTGGAAAACTGATTCATGGGGTTTATCTGAAATTGATCCTTCTTCATGAGTTGGTTGTGCTTGCTGTGAAGTAGAATCTTCTGTATTTTTACCATATCCAAGTCCTGTTTTATCATTTGGATGTATTGAAATAGGTTGAATTGGTTCCACGATTCCTTCTCTTCTCTTTCCTATAGGACCATTTCCTTCATAGCCCATTTTTTGCATGATAGCATACCCCTTACCATATTGTTCTGTAGGTAACTTAATGTGCAAGAGAGATTCATCTTCATCTTTGTATAGCCAACTTAAGATGTCCCTATCTTTAGCTTCTTCTTCAGTAGTGTGGGTTTTAATGAATTTTCCGTCAAACTTTGTGATTGGCACAGAAGCTTGGGATGTAGAGGTTGTTGCAATCTTTTGATTTGATAAGGTTGGCTGACCATGTGACCTCAGAGAAGGAGGTAAACTAGAAAGAGATAGAGAATACTCACCTATTCCTTTGTCTTTAAAATTTAGCTTAGTGTCAAGATTCTTTGTCAATTCTTGCAATTGGACTTGTAGATTAGAAGAAGAAACAGCAAGAGCCTCCCTATTATGTGGCACAAAGGCATCTTGAGTTGCTCGGAGATTTGAACAAGTTTGTGTGCTATTGTAATCAGCTTTTATGGTTATTTCCTGTCCATCGTATGGAAACTTGAGGCATTGATGGTACATTGATGGTACTGCTTGCATATCATGAATCCATGGATGACCCAAAAGTATGTTATAGGAAAGATCCTGATCTAGAACCTGACAAAATGTGTTTTTCACAACAGGTTTCACTCTGATAGGTAGCATTATTAGTCCTTTAGAAGCTCTTTCTTCATCATCATATGCCTTGATTGTTATTTTCTTTCGTGGATCAATAGAATTTTTTGATATTCCCAAGGCATTTATTAGCTTTAAGGTAAAATGTTTAAACTATCTCCTCCATCTATTAAGACACGTCTAATTCGGTGTTTATGGATCATGACTTCAAGATAGAGCAATGAATTATGTGGATGTGTCATGGAGGAATCATCTTTTTTGGAAAATGAAAGACAAGTGGGGGAAGACAAATGTCCCACCATGGCTTGAAATTTGTTTACATCTAGATCAGTATCAACAGTTGTGTTTACAAGAGCTTCTTCTAAAATATTCTTGTGTATGGGGGATATTTTGAGAAGTTCAAGAATGGAGATTTACGCTAATGTTTTTCTCAATTGATCAACTAGATTATACTGACTTGGAGGGGAAATAGTTGCTTTAGATGAACTTCCTTTTAAAACAACTTTCGCTTGTCCTCTTGTAGTCACATTAACTTGTTGATATTCTTATTTTCCCTTGATTTTGATAACATTAACCCGTTGATCATCAACATAGATGTGACGGATTATATTGTCTTCAACATTATGTATGCTTTTGGCTTTTGTATCTGATGTTTCCCCCTTTTGATAGTTTAGTAAAGGATCTTTGAATGCTTGATGATCATCATTGGTATGGTTTCCTTCAATTGTAATGGTGCCATTGTCAATTAAATCTTGTACTAGATTTCGCAAAGCTTGACAATTATTTGTTCTATGACCTTTACATTGATGATAATTGCAATAATACGAGTCATTCCATGATGGTGGTTTGACTCGTGGCTCATAATCTCTTTGTGGTGGTAAGGTGATAACCTTATTATCAAGAAGCTCCTTGAGAGCAGACTCAAGAGATTGACCCAAAGTGGTAAAATTTCGTCGATTTGAAAAGAATGGAGGTCTAGATAGATTTGATGTTTGGGTATTGCCAAGATTGTTATTGAAATTACCATGATTATCCTTGGTGTTTTGATTGGTCATGCTTTCTTGCTTGGAGTTTTGTCCTTGTTGATTGTTGTTTCCTTGTTGGTTGATATTTCCTTGTTGATTGTTTCGTGGAGTACTTGATAGATTGAAGATAGATGGTCTTGTTCGTAGATTATTTGCATCTACTATACCATCATTGACAACATTTTTATTTCTGTTCAAAAACCTTGTTTTATCATTGTTGTTTTGGTTGGATGTACTTGGATTATCAAGTTTTATCACTCCTCGTTTAACCAAGGCCCCTTCAATGGTGATTGCGTTTTCAATCAATTTTTTAAAGTTATGAGGACAATGAAGATTAAGCCTATAACTCAATTCTTGATCTAGGCTATTGATGAAGATATCCATCTTTTCCTTTTCAGGAATAGGACGGGAATATCATGCAAACAACCTTCTCCACCTTTGCAAAAACGTAGTGAAGGATTCTCCTACTTTTTGTTTCACTTTACAAAGATCAAGCATTGTTATCTGGTGTTGGATGTTGTAGGAGTATTGTGATATAAACTTATTTATTAACTCCTCAAAGGTTTTGATGGGGGAGTGATCTTGGGAAGCCACTCGATGGATTGTGCACCTAGACTTTGTGGAAATAATAGCATTAAGTAGGTATCGTCATAGGCGAATTATAGACTCATATTTCGGAAATCCCTCACATGTTCAATGGGATCAGTTTTTCCATTGTACCTATCAAATTTAGGGATTTCACAATGTTTTGGAAAAGGGATCATTTGAAGACTCTTATCAAATGGATAAGGAGATATGTCTTCCAAAACATACTTCTTTGTTGTACCCCCTTGCATCTCCTTTATTTTCCCTTGTAATTCTTTTATCTGTTGAGTAAGGACACTAAAGTCATTAGGAGGAGTTTTAGGATTCTGTTTAATCCCTTGTATGTCGAAATTGTGAGGTAACTTAGCTCCTTGATTAGCTAATGAAAGAAAATATCTTTCTTTGTTTCATTCTAAAATCCTTTCCATAAGAGTATGGAATTGGGGATCTTGCTCCGCTTCTTGAAGCTTTTCCTCTATTAATTCATCAACATTAAATGTATCCTCTTCTTTCTCATTATGGTCACCCATTTTGCTTGTAGTGGTTTCTCCTTCATCTTTTTCCATGTGTTTTTTAGATCTCGTGAAGACAGGCATGAGCTTTGTTCCAAACTCTACTAACTTTTGATCAAAAGAATGAAATTGTACAATTTGTGATAGGTATGAAAGTCAAGATAGAATGAAGTTTCTATGACTTACAAAGGTTTCTAATCTTTAGCTTGTGTTGTTCCCTAATTGAAAGGATGCAAATCCTGTAGGTGGGAATTTAAGAAAAATTTCAAGAAAAGGATGATTTTGTACTTTATGAAGTTTGATCCTAGTTTCGTAAAAGGATGGATTTTGTGATGAATGCCTAATGTGATTTGAGTTCTCTATTGCAGAATTTGATTTGACTGAGTAGAATATTCAATTGCAGGTTGGGAAATATAACAAAAACGAATATGTTGACTATGGTTATGCCTTTGAGAAAGGGCTCTTCTTTGAAAGAAAGCTGGTGAGTACAAAGGTTCTATAGCATAATCATCAGTGAAACCTCTAACATAGTCATGATATCGATGTATAAAGGTTCTATGTTTAAGTAAAACCTTTTGGCTTTGATACAAGAATCGTCTTTTCTTCAATAGTTTCTTGTAGCTAAGGGGTTTCTTTGGCTTTTTTATTCTTTTGAGAATGGACTTCTTAACAAAGGTTGTAGATTTCCAATTTTGTAACATGAGAGTAATCAAGTTGATCGTGAGTGTTGGATGATCTTAACTGAATTAATGTATTGAAAACACATCAAACAATTTGTAGAATAGTTGTTTTAAATACTATGCTAAACATCAAGTGTATTATCAAAATGTTTTTCAAAAATTATTTTAATAGGTTTTACACATGATAAGCATTTCAAAGAGACTCACTCTTAGTTCTCAAGTAAGTCATCATAGTAATCAATAGCCCACATCTTAAAACTGCGTCGACTCACATAGCCATGTCACCCCCGAAAGGGCGCCCGTGTTTTTGTCTTTTCTAGGTGCGTACTCAGAGTGACGGAAGTGGATACCGGATCCCTTGAGAAAAAAATCCTTGGTAGTTATATGGTGAGTATCTTGGGGGTAGATTCTTCCCTCCCCTGCACTATGATTATTATGAAGTTTGGAAACTAACTTCGGTTAGATACTACACTAAGTTCATAGTAAGGGTTTTCGTTCGGTGCGGCAAATGATAGACTCCCTCGAGAGACCTCCCTACCTTTAGAACAAAGGCTTTGGGGATGGTTATCAATGCACACTACTATCAAAAGAGGGTTTCCCCAAATTTGCTTTAAATTTTAGAGTGGGGTGGAATAGCCTAGCTTTGGCTTGAACCCATTTGAGTCGTTCCTCTTGGGTGAGTACTTTTTCCCACAAGAGCAGGCTCTCTAAAAGGTTTTAATAAAGCTGGAAATTGCATAAAGGGAAATATATGAGTTTGGCATTTTGATCACCTAGTTAAGGGGAGAGCATAGGCCTATCAACGTTCAAGAAAAGCAATCAAAGATTCAGTTTTAAGCCCAAAATAAAAATTTGCTATGCTAGGTGAAGATGTTGCTTCACAAAAACATGAAATTCTTTTTAGCCCAAAATTAAAAGTGAAGTGACTATCCTAGGATTGCTTGATTTTAATTTATGTGACTACCCTAGGATTGCTTAATTCCATTTATGTGACTACCCTAGGATTGCTTAATTCCATTTATGTTTGTTACTATCTAAGGTCGAGTTGGATTTAGTCAAGCTGTATTCAAATTACAATTTACAGTTTGTAGGTTTTTCAAAAATGCGCTACAACAGACATTATGGGCACTATAGGATTCCTCATGGGTGCTACAGAATGCTTCATGGTGCTGCAGGATGCTTTAAGAGTGCTACAGGAATCTTCAAGGGCGCTATAGGAATCTTTAAGGGCACTGCAAGAATCTTTAAGAGCACTGCAAGAATCTTTAAGGGCGCTGCAAGATGCCTTACGGGCGCTGCAAGAATCTTTAAGGGTGCTACAATATGATTCAAGGGCGCTGAAATGGGTATGAATATTGTTGAAGCATGTTTCTTGTGCTAATCTGCTGTTTTTGGCCGTAATCTGTCAAGAAAATCTACAATAAGATGTTAAAATTGGGGCAATAGCCCCACGGTGGGTGCCAAAAATGTGTATGTTAAATATGTATAATCAAAATGAAATAAAAAAAACACACATAATGGAACTTTAAACTGAAAGAAAGCAAGTAATTTGAATTCAAATAAATAAATGAAACTTCTTCAGAGTCGTTCCATCTTCCTCTATCTGCAGGGATTTGTTTGAAGTTGCTGCTCTCAGATTGTATAAGCAAGGCTTCCCCGAATAGCAACCTATAGAATGAGTATGCAAAAGAAGGAGCTTATCTATCCTATATGCTGGTGGAGGTGAGAATACTGATACGGATATGCACAGGGGCTGTGGATTATGCACAGGGGCTGTAAATTGAGGATTCTATGAAATGAGAATGATTGGCCATGATATTCTATGCTATGATGTTTGAATGCTAAAAGACTTATTCTATTGCAATTTGGCTATAGTTATTCTATTGTAAGCTTCTTTGTGATTGCAAAGACCCGACAATCCTATTTATAGCTTTTTGTAGGCAAAATCCTCGCTGGCAAAGATCAACGGCTATGAGGTTGTCTGGTAAGTTTGAATGGTGAGAGATGGAGAGGTTGAGAGGAAGATGGAAGAGGTTGGGAGGTTGGAGAGAAGAATGGAAGCCTGTCTTCAACCCACGGGAACAAGCTTGCACAAGAACAGAGAAATTTAATTTTTTTGTTTTGGCAGTTTGTTTCACGGTTGTTGAAGATAATGCAAATTAAATAAATAAATTTATTTAATTTCATGTGAGTTTGAAGAAATTAAATATTTTTGAAATATTTAATTTTAGAACTATAGAAAACTCAATTAAATATTTAAAATATTTAATTTGCAAATAGACTTTAGAAGAATTAATTACATATTTTGGAAAATTTAATTGTAATGTGACTTTAGAAAGGAATTAATTAAATATTTGGAATATTTAATTGTAAATGGAATTTAGAAGAAAAGAATACTTAATCTTTATTTGAATAAATATTCAAGCCAAGATTATTGATAATTAATATAAATAAATCATAATGTTTATTTAATTAATTAAGAAATGAATACGAAAAGATGATTAAATAAACTTATTTATTTAATCGAAATGAAATAATGAACAATATAAAAAAATTATTTAAATTTATTTATACGCAGATGGAATTCGGAGATTTAATTAAATATTAAAAATATTTAATTAATTACCAGACTATGTGATGTGACCATTTTTAGGTGTATACAGTACTCATTTACGGTGGGATGTTGTGGATGTGTTTCTGATATGTGGTTTTCATTGATGTCAACACTATTAGCATTTGGTGTATCAGAGGTTGTATATGTCAAGGATATTGAGAAAATTGTAAAAGAAAGTGTTTGAGGTACCTAGTGGACTTATGTAGGTCATGAAGGAATCTTGTTCTATACATTGAAGTTCAGCTATTGTGGATTAAAGGGTTTTCTACTAAGTGTATCTAGATTGTCTACCAGAAGTTTCAGAGGTTCATGTATAGATTTGATCATGTTTTGGTCTGGCAGTGTTTCTGTGGTCTTTGTTAGTGTTCCTGAGTAAATTTTGTGTGATCTAGAAATCTCAGTTGTTGCGGATTTTTCTTTGTTATTTCTTGGTGCTCTTGGATGTTTCTAGATTGTGCTCTATCTTTGTGGTATGTCCGCATTGATTGGTGTGCTTGTGGTAAAAAAATTCTTGCGTATGTTTGGTTTTTCTTGTTCTTGGCCGACATGTTAGTGGTATCGAGTTGTGGATCTTCAAGGAGGAATTAATTGAAGTATTTTTGTGTTGGAGTTGTTAATTTGGGTCTCCACTATGTTGTGGATGGCCTTGGTGGATTCACATTAAAATTTTATTTGTAAATTTGGGCCGACATTGCAAATATGTTTTATTTTTCTGTCCAACTAAGTTGACGAAATCTCATGATGCAGATATATAAGTGTGATTTTTTCATCAGTGTAGTGTGTGGAAAAGGTGCTTCATTTGTTGGGTGTGCTCTTATGTGTGTATGTGTGAATATCATTTGATTGCAGAGTAAAGTGTGAAGAAGATCGAGCGAAGTGTGAAGAGTGAAAAGAGGAGTTTTCTATGCTTAATTGGAACTGTAATCAGGCTTGTGCAGAAGCTAATTTTTTAGTTCATATCCTCTAGATTTTAATCCTATTATGTATTGTTGGGCACTAAGCCCCTTCTATAATTGAGCAGTGAGCTCTAGGCAGTGTGCCTGAATGCATGTGCATTCTCATTTATTGATTTCATTATACTTTTAACAGGGTATAATCTTGTGGACTAACATCCACTGTGGTTTTTCCCCTAACAGGGTTTCCACATAAAAAATCTTGGTGTTCTTTGTCTCTCTTATGTGTTAGTTGTTTATGGTTAATTTCTTATTTATCAAATCTTAAGTAAAGTTTGAAAAAGTTTATCATTCTATGACAATTGATTCACCCCCCCTCTCAGTTTTTTGTCCCTGTTTCTCCAACTATTGGTATCAGAGTCGGTTCCTTTGAAGGAGTCTAAAAGCTTGAGGTGATCCGAGATGACAACATTCAAGAAGGACAGTCCAAGATTTGATGGAACTAACTACTCACTATGGAAAGTTAGTATGCAATGTCACCTAAGGTGTATTGGTGAAGCCTACTGGAAGATTACAAAAGATCCATATGTTATTCCTCATAATGGTCCCTCTATTGATGATGAGATCAAAGATGCAATGAGTGCTAAGTGGACCATTCGATATCATGAGAGATGGGTTCTTGTTGAATCACTACTCATGAAACATGGGTCAATGAGTTTGACTCGAAACTACACGGTTGAATCCTGATAGCAATATCATAATTTGACACGCTGTGGAAAAATACCTCCTACTTATCAATTGATGAGCTAAAGGGGCTCTATTATGAATGGTTCATAAGGCACAACACTTGCTGAAGGTTTTGCAAATGGGGTAACAACTCAAGCGGGCTTAACCTTGGAGAAAACTCCCCGGTTAAGCGCGCTTGAGCTGGAGCATCTTGGGATGGGTGACCTCGGGATGGACCGTGCTTCACCTCTGTGAGCATCACCTAGATGCAATGAGTGCTAAGTGGACCATTCAATATCATGAGAGATGGGTTCTTGTTGAACCACTACTCATGAAACATGGGTCAATGAGTTTGACTCGAAACTACACGGTTGAATCCTGATAGCAATATCATAATGAGATCAAAGATGTTAAAAACAATATCAGGGCTATTGAAGCTTTGGTGAGTGCTCGAACAGATTGAGAGATGGAAAATGTGGTAGGACTATAGATAGCTCATGATATTTGGATGAAGCTGGAAACTTTGTATGAAGGAGATGCACAGGTGAAGATGGCTAAGTTAAATAGTTTAAAAGCGAAGTATGAGAATTCGAAGATGGGTGAAGATGAAAATATCACTTCTTTTATGCAAAGAGTAAATGGATTAGTGATGGGTATTACATGTGTCATTGGTTCTCTGGATGAGGATGAAATTGTAGCTAAGATAATTAGATCCTTGCCTCCCTCCTACAAAGTGAAGGATCACGTTATTGAAGAGCTCAGATCAGTAACAAAGATGTCAAGAGACACGCTGGTTGGTAAGCTTGTTGCTTTTGAATTAAGTGAATTTGGTGAATTTGTTCCAAAGACTGAATCAATATTCAAGGCTACTATATCTAGAAGTAACAAGCAAATATATGGTCCAGGAGAATGTTCTAGAAATATATCCAAGTATGATGAAAAATTGAAGCAGCTTGAAGATAAAGAAAGAGAAGTAGAAGAATTGGAAGCACTGATTGTAAAGAAAGAAGGCAGAGGAAAAGGTAAGTATGAAGGAGAGTTACCTATTAAATTTTTTTCTTACAGTAAAATAGGTCATTTTGCATCAAGATGTCCTGAAAGAGTTCCTAGAACTAAGCCTACCAAGTCTAGATTCCAAAAAAAATGTTACTTTGTTGAAGGAGTAACTGATGATAAGTTTGATAAAGATAATGGAAATGAAGATGAATGGATTTTCATTGCTACCGTTGAAAATAGTCCCATGGCTACCGAATCTACTAAAGATGTGAAAGCTCTTGCAGCCCAAGTTGAAGAAAAGGATGAGTGGGTTATTGATAGTGGATACTCACATCACATGATTGGTGATAAAAACAAATTTGTAAGTCTAGAGAAGTATGATGGTGGTGTTGTAAGATTTGGAGACAACAATGCTAGTGTGATTCACGGTAAAGGTTCTATTTTTCTTGGTGGTAAGGATAGCACTGATGATGTTTTTTATGTTGAAGGCTTGAAGCACAATATTTTGAGTATTGGACAGATGGTGGGAAAAGGATATGATCTACAATTCAAAGATGGAAGATACAAGATACGTGGAAGTTCCGACAATATGATTACTACAGGTAAACAGACAAAAGGTAATATTTTTCACTTGAATATTTCTAGTGGGAGTTGTTTAATTGCTCAAGTAGATGAAAGTTGGTTTTGGAATAGGAGGTTGTGTCATGTAAATTTTGATAACATTGTCAAAGTAAGTTCCACTCAAGCAATAAGAGTTCTACCTAAGTTAGTGAAGCCTGCTAACACAATTTGTAAAGAGTTTCAAATGGGTAAATAGGCTAGAGTCTCCTTCTAGAGAAAATATTTTCATTCAAATGATTTGCTGGAGCTACTACATATTGACTTCTATGGTCCCTCCAGAGTTAGAAGTATTCAAGGAGAAAGGTACTTTATGTTGATTATTGATGATTACTCTAGAATGATATGGGTTTCCTTCCTAAGAGAAAAATGTGAAGTATTGGAAAAGTTCAAAAGTTTCAAAGCTATGGTAGAGAATGAGAAAGGTCTAAAAATCAAGTGTCTGAGATCTGACAGAGGTGGTGAGTTCACCTCCAGGGAGTTCAACTCTTTTTGTGAAGAACATGGAATTCCCCTCAACATAATGGAGTTACAGAAAGAAAGAATAGAACAATTTTGGATGTTGCTAGAACAATGATGATAGAAGGAAATGTGCCCCAGACCTATTGGAGTGAATTTGTAAGCACTACTGCATACAATTTAAACCGGGTAAATGTTGATGGTAATTATGGTAAGACCCCTTTTGAGCTATGGTTTGGTTACAAGCCTATTGTTAAATATTTCAAGATATTTGGAAGCAAATGTTATATCAAGAGAGATGATGATATAGGAAAGTTTGATGCAAGAAGTGATGAAGGAATATTTTTAGGATACTCTACTAAAAGCAAGGCCTACCAATTCTATAACAGAAGACTAAGAAATATGGTTGAAAGTGCAAATGTCAAATTTGATGAGGATTCTACTAAATCATCTATATATTGTGAATATGATTTAGATGAAGACAATACAAACAAAGGGAAAAATGTTCAGACACCAAATCTACTTGAGATTATTCCATATGTTCCAGCAAAGTAACCTTAATTCATTCTCGTAAATCAATTAAGTCAGGAAGCATAGACAAGTGCAAGTGCAGAAGGAAGATCAGAAGAATCAGAAGTTCAAGAAAATTTCAAAACTCCAAGATATGTAAAGCTAAATCATTCTGAAAACCAAATTATAGGAGATAAGAATAAAGGAGTGCAAACTAGAAGGAAGATTGCAAAAGAGTACTGCCTGATTTCCAAGATTGAACCTAAAAATGTCACTGAAGCCTATCAAGATGAACACTGGATAGAAGCTATGAAGGATGAGCTAACACAAATTGAAAAGAATGACACGTGGATATTGGTTCCTAGACCTAAAGACAAAAATGTGATTTGTACTAAATGGGTGTTTTGGAACAAGCTGAATGAACAAGGTGAAGTGGTCTGGAATAAAGCAAGACTGGTATGTAAAGGGTATTCACAGATCAAAGGTGTTGATTTTGAAGAAACTTATTCCCTTGCTGCTAGAATCGAAGCTGTTAGATTATTTCTTGCTTATGTTGCATACAAGGACTATAAAGTCTATCAGATGGATGTGAAGTCAACATTTCTGAATGGAGAACTAGAAGAAGAAGTATGCATTGAACAACCGGGTGGATTTTAGCTAACTGACAAGGAAGATATGGTTTTCTGCTTGAAGAAAGCTCTATATGGACTTAAGCAAGCCCCCAAAGCCTGGTATGCTAGATTGGACAAATACTTACTAAAGCTTGGATTCACTAAATGTACTACTAATAGGAACTTATATTTCAAATTGGATCATGATAAAGAGTTAATTATAGAAGTCTTTGTTGATGACATCATTTTTGGAGGAGATGACAATCTATGTATGAAGTTTGTTGATGAGATGAAGGATTAATTTGAGATGAGTATGATTGGAGAGATGAAGTTCTTTCTAGGATTACAAGTGACCCAGTTAGACAAGGTAATTTTCATAGCTCAGTCAAAATATGTGAGAGAGCTACTAAAGAAATTTGGGATGGAAGATTCAAAGCCTATTGGTACTCCCATGGTAATCGAATGTAAGCTAACACAAAATGATGATTCTCCTAAGGTGAATCAAATTAGATACAGGTCAATGATCGGTGGATTTCTTTATTTAACCCAGACTAGACCAGATATTATGAATGTTGTATGTATGGTTGTTAGATTTCAAGTTGATCCAAAAGAATCACATGTGACTGTTGTCAAGAGAATCTTCAGATATATGAAAGGAACAGTTGACTTTGGACTTTGGTATCTAAAGGATGATACTCTCACTTTGAGTGCATATACTGATGTAGATTGGGTTGGAGATGTAGATGACAGGAAAAGTACTAGTGGTGGTACTTTCTTCCTAGGGAAGAAGTTGGTATCCTGGTTGAGCAAGAAGCAAAATTCAATTTCTCTGTATACTACTAAAGTAGAATATATTGTTGTTGCAAACAATTGTACTCAAGTAATATGGATGAAACAAATGTTGAAAGATATCAGGGTGGTATATGAAGAGCCTATTGCCATATACTATGACAATTCAAGTGCAATAAATATTTCAAAGAATCTGGTACTTCACTCTAAGACTAAACATATACCAATCAAGTTTCACTTCTTAAGGGAGAAAGTGAATGAGAAATAAGTCAAATTGGACTATGTTCCTACCAAAGAGAAGATTGTAGACATCTTTACTAAACCATTTTTGAAGGATACTTTTGATTATCTCAGAGGAATGCTAGGGGTAATCACCCCTCATGATAAGAACTAAGAGATGAATTTACTTGCATCAATCTGTGAGCTACATTGCTATATTCTAATCTAGATTGATGTCTCCATGGCTGCTACTCAAGAGTAGTAGTCAAATGTGCAAATATGTGGTTTAGAGTGTGTATGGTTACCTTTTCCATTGATTTCAAAGGGGGAGAAGTGCAATGTGAAAAATCCTTTTAAGGGTCGAAGAGTAATTGAGGATAAGAGTCAGAACCAAAGGGAAATCAAGTGTGTTGGGTTAATGGTATTTTTCACATCATGTGTTGCCATCAATACCAAAGGGGGAGATTTTTGGATGCTATGGATGTGTTGCTGATATGTGGTTGTCATTGATGTCAACACTATTAGCATTTGTTATATCAAAGGCTGTATATGTTGAGGATATTGAGAAAATTGTAAAAGAAAATCTTCCAAGTTCCTAGCAGAACTATATAGGTCATGAAGGCGTCTTGTTTTGTATGTTGAAGTTTAGCTGTTGTGGATTAAAGGGTTTTCTACTAAGTGTATCTAGATCATCTACCAGAAGTTTCAGAGGTCCGCGTATAGATTTGATCATGTTGTGGTCTAAAAGTGTTTATGTGGTCTTTGTCAGTGTTCCTATGTAAAGTTTGTGTGATCTATAAATATCAGTTGTTACAGATATTTCTCTATTATTTCTTGGTGCTATTGGATGTTTCTAGATCATGTTCTATCTTTGTGGTACATCCACATTGATCAGTGTGCTCTTGGTCAAAAAATTTATTGTGTATGTTTAGTTTTTCTTGTTCTTGTCCAACATGTTGGTGGTAGTGAGTTGTGGATCTTTAAGGAGGAAGTAATTGAAGTATTTTTGTGTTGGAGTTGTTAATTTGGGTCTCCACTATGTTGTGGCTGACCTTGGTGGATTCACATTAAAATTTTATTTGTAAATTTGGGTTGACATTGCAAATATGTTTTATTTTCCTAGCCGACTAAGTTGTTGATGAAATCTCATGATGCAGATATATAAGTGTGATTATTTCATCAGTGTAGTGTGTGGAAAAGGTGCTTCATGTGTTGGGTGTGCTCTTATGTGTGTATGTGTGAATATCATTCAATTTCAGAGTAGAGTGTGAAGAAGATCGAGCAAAGTGTGAAGAATGAAAAGAGGAGTTTTTTGTGCTTAATTGGAACTGTAATCAGGCTTGTGCAGAAGCTAATTTTTCAGTTCATACCCTCTAGATTTTAATCCTATTTTGTATTGTTGGGAAGTGAGCCTCATTTGTAATTGAGTAGTGAGCTCTAGGAAGTGTGCCTGAATGCATGTGCATTCCCCTTGATTGATTTCATTATACTTTTAACAAGGTATAATCTTGTGGACTAACATCCACCATGGTTTTTCCCCTAATAGGGTTTCCACATAAAAAAATATTGGTGTTCTTTGTCTCTCTGATGTGTTAATTATTTATGGTTAATTACTTATTCATCAGATCTTAAGTAAAGTTTGAAAAGTTCATCATTATGCCAGTTCCAATTAAGCACAAAAAATGACTTATATGTCATTTTCCTTGTATTTGTATTTGAACCTTCTTCAGTATCTGGGTCTCTAGGAGGAAACTTGTAATCTTGAGTTTTTAGTCTAGAGATTTTATCAGTTGGACTTTGAGTTTCATCATCATCAGATGTCTCTTCTCTAGAAGATGACAACTCTGCATCTTGTATTCCTTTCATTTGTTGTTCCAGTCCCCTGTTGTACTCATTTACTACCCTTTCTACTTCTTCCTCCACAACAACACATATCAGCAACACATCCACAACATCCAACAATCTCCCCCTTTGGCATTGATGGCAACACATGATGTGAAAAATACCATCAACCCAAAACACTTGCTTTCCCTTTGGTTCTAACTCTTCTCCTCAGTTTCCCTTTGACCCTTAAAAGGATTTTTCACATTTCACTTCTCCCCCTGAGTAGCAGCCACATAGACGTCAGTCTGGATCATTGCAATCATAGAAAATGACTTATATACCAAGCATAGAAAATGACTTATATGACAGGAAAAGTGGTATGTTATTCCTCAAAATGGTCCCTCCACTATTGATGAGATCAAAGATGTTGAAAAAAATATCAAGGCTATTGAAGCTTTGGTGAGTGCTTTGACAGATTCAGAGATGGAAAATGTGGTAGGACTAAAGATAGCTCATGATATTCGGATGAAGCTAGAAACCTTGTATGAAGGAGATGCATAGGTGCAGATGGCTAAGTTACAGAGTTTAAAAGGCAAGTACGAGAATTTGAAGATGGGTGAAGATGAAAATCAACAACACATCCACAACATCCAACAATCTCCCCCTTTGGCATTGATGGCAACACATGATGTGAAAAATACCATCCACCCAACACATTTTCTTTCCCTTTAGTTCTGACTCTTCTCCTCAATTTCCCTTCGAACCTTAAAATGAAAATGATTTTTCACATTGCACTTCTCCCCCTAAGTAGCATCCATAGAGACATGAATCCGGATCATTGCAATCACAAAAAATGACTAAAACATGTAATCACATTAAATAGAAAATGACTTAAAACATTGATTCACTCCCCCCTCTCAGCATTCCTGGTGTCCAACAATTAAGCACAGAAAATTCCAGTTCCAATTTAGCACATAAAATGACTTATATGCCATTTTCCTTGTATCTGTATCTAAACCTTCTTCAGTATCTGGTTCTCTAGGAGGGAACTTGTAATCTTGAGTTTTAAGTCTAGAGATTTTGTCAGCTGGATTTTGAGGCCCATCATCACTAGATGTCTCTTCTCCAGAAGATAACTTTGCATCTTGTATTCCTTTCATTTGTCATTACATTCCCCTATTGTACTCATTTACTACCCTTTCTGCTTCTTCCTCCTCCAAATTTCTAATTAAATCATCATATTGATAGGGTATATGATTATACTCGCTTAAATTCATTTTATTCCTAGCAGAATGAATGTACCCCTCTGGATCAAAACCCTTTTGTGGTGCAGCTCTCTTTAGATTATATTGCAACAATTTATCAAGAATCGTGTCATACCCACCTTTTGACAGCATCGTGAAATCACCAAAGAATAATGTGCTAGGCATGAATGCTTGTTTTCCTAAAGAACTTAAATTCATGACACTTGAATAATCCATCTACCTAACAATCTTCAAGTAAGCAATTCTATTAGGCACCGTTTTGGGAAAGATAAAAGGTGTATCTTCAAAACCATATACTCTAATCATAGTTGCATCTTCGAAACAATACCAATCTCCCCAATTGTGGCTAATAGGCCCATTGAAGTCTTTGGGTCTAAGAAATATTTTTATCTCATCAGATAATGAGTATTCACAAGGATGATTAAGGAATCTATAAAATGGTTTCACAAAGTACTCCTCAAAATGTAAAAAACTAGAGCTAGCAAACCTACTATCCCAAATAGTAGTCCATAGTTGAATTGGTAATAATTTACCTTCCCTGTCAAACTGTGAAACTCTTAATTTTTCAGGCCACATCCCCAATTCTTGTCCATAATATAGTATTATATGCATAAAAACTAAATAATGCTTGAAATGTTAAACAGGAGATCCATTTTTTATTGCCATCAACCTTGAATCAAGTCCTTTGAAGATGTATGAGAAATAATCAAAGGG
Source organism: Sequoia sempervirens (assembly GCA_007258455.2). Taxonomy (NCBI): domain Eukaryota; kingdom Viridiplantae; phylum Streptophyta; class Pinopsida; order Cupressales; family Cupressaceae; genus Sequoia; species Sequoia sempervirens. The sequence goes on from VDFB02271358.1 coordinate 982,418,912, forward strand.
TCTAGAATTATGACACTGAACATCTATTGCAATCACCATTGGCACGATTGACATATACTCAGGGGCCTCCATCCCTAACACCTGGCATGTTGAGAAGTATGTATATTTCATGTAGGGCTCGAACAAGTCAATACAAAATGGGGGCCCATCATTATTCTCCAGTGGAACTAAATTTCCATCCCTCTTAGGTCTATGTAATGTTAGCCTCCAACCCTTATATATATGGTTCCCATCCTCCAGAACTCTCTCGCTAACTCTTCATGCACAAATTTTTCATCACATGTCCCTCCCAGGTTAAATACTACACATATCGCGGCTTATGACACATGTATGAATGGATTTCTTGATAGATCACAAATGGATTTGAGCATTGGGTCATAGTGGGCAGCTAAGAGTTTCACCAATTCTACATCCACAAATACATTTGTCTAGGCTAACTTTCCTAAGTTGAAATTCCAAGGATTACACACTAGCTCAAACCGATTCCTCCAATGGTAGTGAAAATTGAACAACTTATATCCCCTAATTGAGGTCCATACATCCCCAATGTGTTTACATTTATCCTCAATTTTCTCTACCTCTACCATAAGTTGTGCAGAGCACCTGGCTTTAGGTCCTGAGCTGGGTAGTTGATCAATAAGATCTTGATTTAGTTTCCTCTCAGCTACCTCTGGCTCATTCCCAGTCTTAATCTTTTTCTTTTTTCCTTTGGGATGACTAATCTCACCCTGCCTCCTACCTTTTGATTTTCCTGAGCTTGTACTTTCCATTTTTCTTAAAATTGCAGAATTGAAAATGTAATTGCAAAGAACTCACAAGCTTTATTTGAAGATCTTTGGCTACAAAATCCTCTGGGCCTTCGTTCACTCTCCTATTTCTCTTGTTTCCAATTTTGCACAATCTCCTTCGATCATTCTTCTTTGACTCAAGGAATTATCTATGCATTATGTATTCATGTCACCATTAATGTTCTAGCTTTGAGCACAAGTGTAGCAGGTTTTTTCAAATTCCCACTATCATATCAAATTATTATATCGGCATGACAATTTGAAACTCTGGGCGATCCTTACATTTGAAGCAAGCCAAACGCTCAGTGAACACACTGTTGGTCAGGGAGAAAGCACGTCATTCTCAGCGATATCAAATAGTTAATCTTTCAAATCCATACCACCTTCGAAAATGACATAGATACCATAGGTGTTGCCAAGTGTCACTCCGATGAACCTTTTGATCTATTTGTATCTTTATCAGCAAGAGAAAAAGTATCGTTGAAAGATTTGAAATTTTCTCCAACGTTATAAGTCTCCTCGATATACATTTCCTTCTTTCTGAGTGAGTCAGAAAGACTCTCTCTGATGTAACTTCCATCGGTGTGACATAGAGAGTCAGGAAGACATTTCAAACTTATTCTGATAGTACATTTCTTCCCAATATACTTCTTCATTCTTCATTGGTGAGATAGAATGGGTATCTCGCCGATGGCATTCCATTGGCGTTACATGTATGCTTGGGTTGAATTATAGATCTCACTCCAATAGTGTTTGTCTTGTCGATGACTTTCTTCATCGGTGAAACCATGAGTTGTATCTTCTCGATATGTATCCTCCTTAGTAATTTGATTGATGTGACAATATTGACCTTTTGCCGATATGCCCAAAACACCTGTATTGGAATATAATAGCTTATGGGTCAGAGAGACATGCATCTACTCATGCCGATATGGATTATTTATTCAAATGCTCTTGCTCAGAGGGATTTCAAGGTATCAAAAGGTCAAATCTGATATGATCACTGGTAATTATAATATGCAGAGAAGATTATAGAAATATTACACTCAAGATGTGGATTTCTTTGGGAAATTTATGAGTGTAATTCACTATAAAATTTTCAAAATTTTATAGTTCCAACATAGCCTTCCGTTGTTGGCTCTCCATGACCTGGGGCCTTGAACGTGGTTGGTCCCCCTCTCTTACACTTTCCAACATTGCAAGAATAAAAAAAATGGAGATACTAGTGAAAATTTATGAGCTTTAAAGAATAAAATAATGATTTGACTTTTATTGAGAATAAAATGAACTAGTAGAAAAATTTGATTATGAGACCTACATCACTAGAAATTACATGGAACTAGCTTGTTGATGATATCTCATTTTCCCAATTTTGACATTGTATCCCTAAGTTATGCTAAAATGAAAAAAATATCCTTTAGGGAAAATAGGGGCCAAGAGGGAGGTTGAGTGGTCATCCGTACTGATGATGTTAGCACGATTTCAATGAATATGGTGAGAATATTCTCTTATTCTACAAAAAATCCCCTCATCCAAAAAAATATGTTGATGGCTAGAATATATACCCATTTGTCTAAAATATTTTGAGGGAGAAATTTTGGTGGGTGGAAAGATGTTTTTTGTCAAAATATTTTGGTTAAATTGAAGTCACCACATTTATCTTGTAATTCCATCGAGTGGCAATTTTGAGGTTACCTTTTGGCACTGCTGGTAGGAATTGGACCGCCTAGTGACATATGTGATGTCACCGACTGGGCATAATAACCACGCCACTAGTAGGGTGGTGATAGACTTTAAATCCTAATGTGACTACAACCAAGTACCTTAGGGTACCAAAACTAAATTTACCACCCCAATTTTTGTTATGTTTTCTTTTTTATTTTTACCAAAAAAAATTCCTCACCTATATGTGCGAGGAGAGCTTCTTTAATGGCGTTAGGGACTGCACATTCATACAAAATTATGTGCATAGAACTTTGATGCCTACAAAATTCTTTCTTTTTTTGCATCTTTTCTAAATTTGATGAAATGATAGGTGATCCTTAGGTTTTTCATTGTTCTAGAATCAATGGTGATTCCTGTTTTGCTCCAAGATGAACCAAATTTTCCCTCAAATCTATATTTCCTAGAATTTGGATAGGAAGTCACATATCTGGTGCTTTGATACCATGTTGGAGTTGATGATTTAATCCCATAGCTCCCAAAAGTCACCTATAATCAATTATCCTATAAAAAATGAGAGATCAAAGAAAGATGATGATCTCAACTTGATAAATTGTATTGATGCAATACCTTGATTGATTACAAAGTACAATAATAAATTCTTATAAAAGCATAAAGCAAACACTAGATGAGAATTTGATTATATTGTGACAAGTGTCATAATCTTATGCAATGAGATAACTTGACCTACAAATAGCTCAATCTAATAAAAAAAACTCCTAAATTTAGCTTAAGTAAATAAAGTAATAATGACCTAATAATTAATTAATGACTAATTAATCATTAGGTATTTTTTCAATTACTCCAGCATTGATAATTAATCCTTTGGAAATATTTGAGAGTGAAATCCAATCCCACTAATCAAGCAATGGAAATCAAATGTAATACAACATTAGTGGATCCATAAAGATCCATTGGGATGACCTTTGTATTGCATAAGGAATTCGTGTTGATGATATCCCTTGATTTCAAATCAAGGCTTATCAATTTCATAAGATACTTTACAACAATACAACATTCATCCAGCTTTAATGGATCCTCTATTAGCATTGGAGAACTATATAAAAGGGGCATTCCAATGGTTTCAATTGCAATTACCATAGTGTTGGCTATATACATACCACCACATGATCCTACACCTATGCAAGAATTATGCACCACATATATTTACTACTCATTGACGATTGACCTGTTGACATATTCCCCATAAATTTGAAAATGTGATATAATATCATACATTTCACCTTAAGAATGACCAATCCTAATAGTTCCTCCATACACCATAATGCTAGGTTGATTGAGGCACCTCGTTTCCATAATAATACTTGACATACTTTTATCACAACTAGGTACAAAAACATTGACATCATACCACTAAGCTCCCATTTATTTGTCTTAGTCGTCATGCTAATGAAAAACACCGTATAGATGATAATGCCATGAGAATTGGGATTTGTATCATTGAGTTGTGCAATAATATTATAAACCTTTGTATCTTTGGTAACACACAATTCCACCATAATAACATAAATTTTAGTTAAATTAGCATGCAATGTGTTGGTTGTTTTTTAAGAACCAAACTTAATCTCAACAATTTCCTATGTATTTTCCATAATTCAATGATCAACAATGGTGAGGATTGGCCAATGACTAGGTGAAAGCTTGCTAGGATTTCCCTCTGCAATTCGAGTTTTGCAAGACCTAGGAGGGTGATCCTTACAATGTTTTAAATGATACTCTTGTTCCAAATTACCTCAAACATTGTGAATAATAGATACATTCCTATAGACTACAAATTAGACACAATCCTTTAAGAATTTGGATAATTCTCAAATAAATTACCATCTAAAGCAAGGAATGGGTGATTCTCAGAAAACTTTACTATAAATTAAAGGTGTATGAATGTTTTTCTTTAAGATTGTGTTCTTTGATAGGTATGACCAACTCAATTACATCAAAGATAACAAAATTAATAGATCAATGTTTTATCCATGGGTGATGGATTCAAATTTTCCACAAACTATAATACATCAATAATTGAACTTAGCATTTATAGACCATTATTTTATTACTTTACAATAACACAACTCAAGATCTCCTAAAACAGAAACTACTTATTAATCCTTGTACTCCATCACACAAACCTATGATATCATCAAAGCATTTAATTAATTCTTTGAAATAAAGCAAAGATAAAACCATACATTCAACCAAAGCAATTGAAGACAAATAAAAGATCCTTGATCACTTTATTCATAATTTGAGTAACAAAATACATAGGAGAGAAATTTTCCCAAAATTTTCATTTCTCATTTAGATGTCATTACTACTGTAAAACTATTATTCTTATTACAAACTAGAATTCACACCTAAGACTCAATATTGTTCTATTCCTCTATGTTTGATTTACAAAATTCTCATTACATGAGTTCAAAACCTTTTCCAACCAAAGACCTATGCAATTGGCCTTGAATTCCCATTTATAGAACATGGGAGAAATGAGCCTTGGGGCAAATTATAGTTATAGCCACATTTTACATTTGAAATTCATTTGAATTTGAATTTCAAAACATCTCCATTCAATTATATTTGCATTTTCAATGAGGGGGAAAACATATAAGAAAAAAACTCTTTCCATTAGTTGAAGAAGATTTGACCACCTTCCAAAAGGCATCTTTCATCGTTGTTGTAGCAAAAACATCTTCTCCATGAGAAAAATTGTCTTCCACATACATGTCCATTCAACATAAAATTTTAAAACAAGAAAGCAATAAAAAGAGAGAGAAACATACCCTATCCACATCATCAAATTTGTCATCAATTATCTGAGAGGATATAAAATTTTGTAATACTTAAACATAGACTTAATCTATGAATTTTTTCAGCCATGTACTATATTCCTCAGTTGGCCACTGCATTTCTAGCAATTTCTACACTTTTTTGTTATGCTGGTTCTATCTTGCATCGATCAGTACCTTGGACTCTTTGACAAATGTGTCCATCCTTACTTCAATTCTTGACATATTATCAACAGTTGGGCTCAACATTGTGTAATCAGTGAGATTGATCATTTGCTTAAAATGTGGGAGTAGATTTACCAACTCATCTTTCCATACTAAAAAACTCCTTCAATTCATCTTTATCATCCAATATCTTGGGCATACCATGCCCTTCCATCTCTCTAAACATTCTCAACTTATTTTGTAGTTGCATTCCCAGCTTACCATGAAATGTTGTGATCTCACTTAGCAAATCACTTTCCTTCAATAGATCAGGAACTTTGGTTGGAGCTTCAGGATCTTTCTGCATATGTTGCATCATTTCTTTTAATGCTCCCACCCTAGTACTCCACTTATTCCATTTAGTATGGAATACCTTTTGAACGAGAAAATATTTCTTATTGGCTTCATGAACATGCTTATAAACACCCCATACAGTATCAACCTTGTTTACCAATTTTGTAACTCTATATTTTAACACATCAAAAATATCATTAGCCACCTTGGCTGTCTCTTCTTTGGCTTTCCTAGTATTCTCTTTCTATGTTTGCACCTCCTTCTTCAAACTTTGAATCCTTAATACAAAGATCTCCCTATCTTGAGTCGATAACTTTGAAGAGGATGAGGGTGAGGGCAGTGATCTTATTGACAGACTAACATGTGTTGTGGCCCTCATTTTATTACATTCACCCAAAAGAATATTGTAATATTTTAGCAATGCATCATAATTTTTTGTGAGATTTGTGTAGTGTCAGCACTTAGCATGGCAGCATCCATAGTCAGTTTAGCAACTTCAACTGGGGTTATGTTTGTGGCTGTCTTCACCATAACTAAGCCAGGAACTTCCTCAATTGACCTGAAAACCTTATGTTTTCCAGTGTTAGGCGTCATCGACCAAATTGAAAGAGTATGTAATTTTGGACTAAAACCTAATCCAAACACACAATTTTCAAAGTGCTCTTCTAATATAGAGGCTTGAGGATCCTTCCTTATTGCATCAAGTGCAATAGAAAAGGCTAGAGTGCACCCTGGAAGAAACATTATTTCACTATCCATAATAATCTTCATGGCCTCAATGAGAGTACTGGCTGCTATCTCAACCATTATCTTTTTTTCTTCCACTTTCTCTACTTCCTCCTGTTGAGAAGGGTCAACACTGGCCTTAGCCTCTTCAATTATCTTCTTTATATCTTGGCTCCTCTATTGGATGATGAATTCCTTAAATTCCTTAGTCCGTACAAAGGTGTCATCTAAAAGGAATTCATCACAAGCCTTGATCCTTGGATCATCATCAGCCTTCTCATCATATTGCCACTTTATAGTTCTATCCTAGGGAACAAATGATTCAAGAGAATCATTTATTTTAGGAGATGGGAATATCATCTCCACCTCATCATCATCTAGCACATTCTTTTCATATTGTTCTTCTCCAATTATCTCAATGTCTCCCCAAGTTCAATCTCTAAAGGCTACTCTGGAATATCCATTGCTTCATGTTGTTTCTCTAATAGGGCTTGTCCCTTTTCAGCAGCCTCTTTAACCTTTACCTTAAAATCACAATTCTAGTAATCATTCAACTTTGTTATAGCCCTTTCAAAATGGTCCTCAATATCATCATATGGAATGATGTAAAATGAATTTATCTTCATGATGTCTTCTTCAATGATATAAATGGAAATCCACTCCTTCTTTCCTAATGTAACAACACCATTAGTCGTCAAATTTCTTATTACATCATCAATATAAAAAATTATGAGAAAAACCAAAAAAACCATTCTTTTTTTTCATATGATTGACAAAACCTTCCAGATCAAAACTTCTAACCTCATCAATAGGAATCTTGAGGTTGTTTACCATTATTCCAAATCTCTCATAACCTTCTTTAGCAGTGGCCTTGAAATAAGCAAATGTACATTGTGTCACTATTATTGAGCCCTTCCTAGGAGTTCTAAAATGCTCCTTATCCATAAAATATAATTGCCACATCAGTTCCATGAATTCTAGTCTATCAGACGCATATAGTGGCAAACAATGAGGTGCCACCTTGGCTCCATAGGTCCTAATTAGAGTGTACTATGAATGCAAAAACCAATCATCCCAATTATGTTTGGGTGTTTCTTCTTCAACAAGCTCATTGGGGCACATAATTTCCTTGATAACCTTTGAAAGTCTATAGAGAGGCTCCACACCCATACTCTCCAAAATACCAAGTCTAATAACATTGTAGAAGACAAGATAATTTGAATGGGGAAAATTTGGGTCCCAGATGTGAGTCAACATTTGGACAAGTAGATCATTTCCTTCTTCATCCTTCTTCCTTAGCTTAATTTTCTTCCATTTCTCATGTCCAACATAAAGCATCATATGCATCAATAAAGAGTAATGTGGGAAAGACAATGGGGCATTTCCATCCTTCAACCCAATCAACCCATTGTGCATTTTTTCTACAATGTATGTTGCATAGTTGAATCCCTTGTTGGAATTCCAATTCTAAATGCCAATGATCATTAGCAACAAAGCAATTGGTATCTATGCATCATAACTATGAGCCAATACTTGATTCAAGAAATAATATGTATTTTTGAAATAATTAGCAAACTCTTCACATTTAAAGGGATCTGAATCATTAGTACCAAATCCTCCCTTATCATCCTTCTTGTTCCTGGTGAGCACATTTTTCCTATATCCATATTAGTTTTGCTCATATTTATTGCATAAGTTATAAAAGTTGATGTTGACAGTGTAATTGGAGTTCAATTTGAACACCTCCATAATCTTATCTCTGGTAACCTCAAGGAGTAATGTTCCATTCTCACTCTTTATTTTTCTATCCTTGGGGTCATAGTGCTTTGCCAATTCCAACATCACATCTCTTCCACAAGCAAATTCAACACTACCAGCCTCCCAAGGTTGAAACCCCACAAGTGTCTAGATAGATGTCTGACATATCTTCTATTGAAGGCATATAAAAATAATTCCCATCCACTCTATGGTTGAACAACCTCACTAATGGCACCATCAAGATCATTCAGTCTACTAGTCACTACAACCTACCTAGTGGGTATTTTTTTAATTTGTGTTCCTCCCTCAGTGATATCTTTGGCTTCACCTTCCATAAATTTGGTATGAGTTCTCTTCTCTCCTTTTGAATTAGCAGATGCCTTAGGAACATCAAGATTAGGTGTGGGTTTATCATCTTGGGGTTTAGGTCTGTTGACCCTTTTTTTCTTAGGTTTCCTCTTTGGTTTGACAGAAGATTCACTAGGTTCACTCATTTTGAAAGTGTAATAGAACTAGGTTTACGAATATTCAACTTACAGAAGGGTCTTATTGGTTTATGTTCTCAAGAAATAAATTTGAAGAATAAAAACCCTCCCACACCCTACACAATTCTCACCAACCCAATTGAACTTGCATGAAATACAAACCCTTACAAACCCTAAGCACCCTAAGCTTTCAGAATTTTCACTAACCCCCAAACCAACTTAATTTAAGCATAATTGACACAAAAATGTGTAAAATTACTTGCTTACCCAAGAAAGAAATCATCTTCAAAATCTCTACAACTTTTCACCTAAGCTCCTTACGCCTTTCTACTCAAACTTGACCAATCATTCTACTCTTTAACGATTGCAATTGTGAAAGAAAATAGGCCAACAACCCTCTTTATGGAAAAGGAATGGAGTGTCCCCTCCATTAATGTTCGAAAGAAATATCGTGCAAGTGAATTGAAACTTAGCCATGTTTAAGTTTAAATTCTAATCGTTGATCAACCTAATTTAAAACTCCATCAGTGGCTCTCGTTCATCCTCGCGCTTTCTCATTTTTATTTTAGTGATTCTCTTCAGATGTTGCCATGTCACCTTTATTTCCCTTAGTTACCTTTCACTTGAAAACCATCGTGCATCACTACTTTGACCTTAGCTTCTTTGGATGAATCTGCGATGCTATAATACCCAGCGATGAAGGGAATATTCCATCAAATATGCCATCGCTCATCGCTGATATGTTCCTTAGATCTCCATTTGTAACCACGATAGCTTTAGGATATTAGAAAATATGAGCACATGAAAATAGAAGCTACAATTATAAAATACAAACTAATATGTGCTTCTATCTTCTTCACACCATACTTTTTTCTACATATATAGATTGTAGTTTTCCTATAATCTTGGAAACCACTTAACTATAAAATCTATTTAAGTGGGGTGAGTACAACTCACGTAACCCACTAACAATACTATTTCATATGAGTTGTTCATTCAACCAACTCATTTTCATATAGTTATATTACCACATCATAATTTATCAATAACCATGTGAACACTAATTTTCAACATTCCCCCCCTTAGTGTGAACATGGTAAGAACTCACACCCTACATCTGCAGTAGGCCCAACTCTTGTGGATCATGATCTTGATTCAAAACAAAAGGCACCTCCCATCAACCTTTCATGGATTTCACACAGGCTTACCACAAACCTAGACATGAATAGGAACCCATCAACTGTCCACCTTGTGTTTCTGGATCCTCCCACAAACCCTTTCAAAATTCATGAACTACATTACACTGGTGCTTATATTTCTCCAACATCAAGGGAAAATATAGGAAATTAAACTCACACAAAAAAAAACAAGGAATGATTTCACATTACATCTATGAGAACCAAATGTTCTCAATTGCAGTCATTGTTGTGGATCGTTGCCACTCAATCTCGAACAACATAGACAACCGCCACTTCCACTAGAAGTTTCCCTTGACTTTAGTTATTTTGGCATAAAATGGGAATGGAACATTGGTTATTATTCCCCCCCACAATGTGAAAATTCCATTTATTCACACAACCAGGAATACTGAAAAATAGATCATATCAAGCTACATACTACTATCTTTATCTTGTTGTCTAGATATTGTTGCACATGATCACCATTTCCAATGAACATCTTTACTAACTGATCATCTTCCAATGAAGTACAACAGTTAGAGGATATCTATAGTTATTTTCCATCCTATACAATTTCTCTTCCAGCATCCACCACACAAAGCAATAGGTACACGCGACACTGCACACACAAAAATAAAGATGCCACCATAGCTCTATGTGGCCCCTTCATTGGTGACTGATGAGAGGTCGCTAATTGACCTCCTTCCTCCATTGCCTCCAACCTCCAATTTTTTTCTACTTAGAATTTTTTTCTTTTAGACTCATTTCATCAATTATGAGGAAATAATATATCCCCCCTTTGATGTCAACTTCTCACAAGGAGTGTTAGATATCACCGATCAAGCACTCCAAATATAATTGTAAAAATTATAAATTTTTGAAACTTTTACAAATTTACACATATATAGACTCTGATGTACATCATAAAATCTTAAACTATGACATAACATATCTAAATGAAAACCAAATAACCCAAAAATAATTCCAAGAATATTACAAAGAACCCACATCACTACAATTGGAGGTAATAATCAACTTTCTATCATTCACGTTAGGCATAGATGCAATGGAATGCACACAACACTTAGCAGTTGTGCTAAGAACAAACATTCACCATAAGTCTCATGCCAAGATGTAGATATTCATTCATTAAGAGCATACAGTGACTTCTAAGGTTCCATGATTTCAAGAATAATCTTCACAGGCTACTAGAACTGAGTAAATCTTAATATGGTTCTTTCATATGAAGTGTACCAAGAATATAGTTAGTCCCGATGGCTACAACAAAGACTCTATCCATTTCAGGGCCTGATATATTTCTTAAGTCATCATTGTTGGCTATTGCTTTGTAATATAAAATCCCATATATGCAAATATGAGGATCAGTTTTTAAGTGCAGAGTGACAAATAAACCTAGCAAAGGCACCAATAGTTTTCCATGGTTCCTGCTACAAGAAAGTGATGCCACTACAAAAAGAAGTAACCAAACCAATAGAATACAATCCACCTCATAATCCTTCACACCATGATGTAACATGGCATTCCCCATCGTTCAAACATTTATTGCAGATTTCAATCGGTCTTCAACATGCCAGAGCTAAATGGGAAGATATCTGCCAATACAAATATATCAAACACCCAAGAAATCTACCAATATTATCATGATACCTCTGCACATAACCATTATTTTGATTGTTGTACAAAACTCGTCAACACAACAAACTCCAAAACCCCACACTGTCAGCCATTTCACTATTATTAAAAGCACTTCACAGGGGCACAGGTTTTATTAACGCTCTGATACCATATTAGAAAATATGAGCATAGGAAAATAGAAGCTACAATAATAAAATACAAAATAATGTGTGTTTCTATCTTCTTCACACCATACTTTTGTCTACATATATAGATTGTAGTTTTCCTATAATTTAGGAAACCACTTAGGTATAAAATCTATTTAAGTGGGCTGAGTACAACTCACGTAACCCACTAACAATACTATTTAATATGAGTTGTTCATTCAACCAACTCATTTACATATAGTAATATTACCACATTGTAATTTATCAATAACCATGTGAACACTAGTTTCCAATATAGGTGGCATGATGGGCATAAGACTTAACAATCTATTTCTCATCACTGATGCTTGGCGAAGCCACAATAGGAGGATCCTTAAGGAGAAAAATATGGACCATGCAACAAGAGTAACACAATGAAAGCAACACAAAATATGGAGGCAAATGCAGATTAAAACATTCTCATTAATAGAAAGCTTAGTTACATTCGACCAGCAACATTTGGGCTTACAGATTCAGCTCACAGGCCAGATAAAATAAACAACACTCTAACATGCTCCTATATGAGCCAAATATATTACATATTAAAACCCTTTCTTCCTTTGGATCAAATTCTCTCCCTCCCTCTAAGGGGCTATTACAAGATTTATATCATATCCACAATTTTGGAAACATCCACATCGGCCAAAGATCATTACATTAACCAAGGAAAGAAAATGTATCGTGCGCATGAACAAGTTGGCCTCAAATTTGAATTAGTCCTCAGTGAATGCATAGGGTGAAGTGTGGACCTATAGTGAAGGTTGGGAACATTCACAAGAACATTTAAAATACATCGATAAGATTTTCAAGTCATGAGGACAATCCATAAATGATCAAATTAACTGATAGGCTTGAAACTATTCTGGTGCTAGTTCAAGAAACTGCCAAGATATTCCATAAGTGATAACTTGCGGGAAAAAGATCCAATCACGCTCAAATCTTGGAATAGGGAAAATGAACATGTAGACGGAGTTATCCAAGATCCACAAGGTCTGGTGATCAAATATGATGAATCCACCAACATGAACTGAGAAAGAACAAAACTAAAAGAAAATATTTTTGGTTGATGCAAGATTGCCAAGAACCAAGGATGCTCCTGCATTAGACATCCGAGGTTAATGAAAAGTGTCCCTCACTTTTCTAGGGCTAAAGGGAAACCAAGATGGTCTACCTTAGCCTAAGAAATCCAAGAAGAATCCTCCACTAGTCTACCTTTCCACTTCATAAGATATTCTTTGTACTACTTTCAACAAGTTTTCCTTCCATCCCTAATATCCAGAACCTCCTCAATTTCATCTGACTGTTGTTTAGGAAACTGAATCTCCAATTCTACTTTATTGTCTTCATTGAATTCTACTTTGTGATACTGATATAGGTCTGCAATGTTGAATATAGGTGATATACCCATACCTTCTGGTAGCTCCACTTCATATGCATTTTCTGAATCAAACTTCTTCAAAATATTACAAGGTCTAAACTTCCTCATCTTCAACTTGTTGTATGTGCCAACTAGAAATATTTCCTTCCTCAAATATACTATCACTTCATTTCCAACTTTGAATTCCTTATGTCTCCCTTCCCATTTGCTTTCTCCTTATACTTTCGGTTCATGTGTTCTAATTGTTGTTTCAATTGAGTATGCAACTTTTTCATGTGTTCTACAAATTCTTTTGCTTCTGCACTCTTATCTTCCATACTGATGTCTCTCAACTCTGATATACCTCTAGGATGAACTCCAATAAAAATTTCAAAAGGTGGCTTTCCTGTACTCATGTTCACTAAATTATTGTAAGAAAACTCTACTTGTGCAAGGACTAAATTCCAACATCTAGTCTTCTCTCCAACCAAACATCTCAGCAAATTCCCTAAACTCTTGTCTACTAGCTCTGTCTATCCATCAGTCTTTGGGTGAAATGTAGAACTAAACTTCAGGTCTATCTTCAACTTCTTCCAAAGTGTCCTCCAAAAGTAACCAACAAACTTTACATCTCTATCTGAAACAATACTCCTAGGCAATCCATGCAATCTAACCACTTCCCTGGAAAACAAGTCTACTACATGTATTGCATTTGTTGTCTTCTTACAAGGTATGAAATGTGCCATTTTAGAAAATTGATCAACCACCACAAATACAGAATCATTACCTCTTTGTGTCTTTGGAAAACCAAGTATGAAATCCATGCTGATATCCTCCCAAGGTCTCTATAGAACTGTCAAAGGTTTATACAACCCAACATTCTAACTACTTCCTTTTGCAACTTGACAAACTCTGTAATTCTGCACAAATCTCCTAACATCCTTATGAATCTGTGGCCAAAATTAATTCTCACTCACCAATGCCACTATCTTATCAACTCCAAAGTGTCCTGGCATTCCTCCACTATGCTTCTCCTTCACTAAGTTATCCCTCATTGAACTTCGGGGTATAAACAATTGATTGCCTCTAAACAACATATCCTCTTGAATGAAATAATCCAACCACTAGCTTATATCCTCTGAAACAGGTTCTTTACAAGCCCTCCAAGGTTCTAAAAAATCCGGGTCTTCCTCATACAAGTTCTTCAATTCATCAAATCCTAATACCTCCACTCATCTCTATCAACAAATTTCTTCTCCTACTCAAAGCAACAACAACTCTATTTGACTTTCCAATCCTATGCTTCAAAACAAAAGTATAACTCTACAAGAACTCCACCCATCTCATGTGTCTCTGATTCAACTTACCTTCATTGTTCAAATATTGCAATGCTTGATGATCCGTATACAACACAAACTCCTTGGGAAACAAATAATGTCTCCACTTCTTCAAGGCTTGAACTATGGCATAAAATTCTTGATCATACACTAAATATCTTCTCCTAGCATCATTCAATTTCTCACTGAAGTAAGCTACAGGTCTTCCCTCTTGACTCAGCATTGCTCCAATTTCACTTCCACTTGCATCATAATCTACTTGAAATGCCTTACTAAAACTTGGTAAATCCAACATAGGTTTCTCAGTCACCTTCTGCTTCAACAACTCAAAACTTCGGTCTACTCTAGTCGTCCATCTAAAATCCTTCCTATCTCCTCTCATTGTTTCTATCATAGGATTGCAAATAGAACTAAAATTCCTAATTAACTTTTTGTAGAAACTAGCCAATCCATGAAATGATCTCACCTCTCCAATTCTATCTAGTGTACGCCACTCAACAATCACTCTTACCTTCTCAGGGTCCATCTTCAATCAGTCCATAGAGATCACAAATCCCAGATATACCAACTCTTCCTTCGTGAAACTACACTTCTTAATGTCTATCAACAACTGCTCCTCTCTCAACCTCTGCAAAACTTTTCTTATGTGTAACAAATGTTCCTCTCTACTCTTACTTAAAATCAAGATGTCATCCAGGTACATAATTACAAACTTACCCAATAATTTCTTCAATACTTCATTCATCAGCTTCATGAAATTACTTGGTGCATTTGTCAATCCAAAAGGCATAACCAACCACTCATACAATCCTTCATTTATACTGAATGCTATTTTCCACTTATCCCCTTCTCTGATTCTAATATGATGATATCCAATCTTCGAGTCTATCTTTGTAAAGTACTTAGCTCCACTCAAACAATCCATAATGTCATCCATATGGGGCAAAGGAAATCTATACTTCACCGTAATCTTGTTTATGGCTCTAGAATCTATACACATTCTCCATTCTCCATCCTTCTTAGGTGCAAGCACAAAAGGTACTGCACATGGACTTAAGCTTTCTCTGATCAAACCCTTCCTCAAAAATTCTTGTACTTGTCTATTCAACTCTTCATTCTCTGTCGGTGTCATCTAGTGTGTTGCTTTGTTAGGAAAACTAGCTCTAGGAATCAGATCCATACAATGACTAATACTCCTCATAGGTGGAAATCCATTAGGTACATTATCTAAAATGATCTCATATTCTATCAGTATCTCTTTTATCTCTTCTAGGTGTTCTTCTACATGCTTCAAGTCTCCAGTCTTCTTAGGAACTAAGGCATAACACACATTCTCATGTCTCAATCCATCAAGGAATCTTCTTCCATCAACCAAACAAACCCTAGCATTCGTACAAACTTCAATTGTAGGAACATCTTCCAATGGCAACAAAATCTGCTTCATCCCATTAGAAACAATAGTATATATATTCTTCTTTCCATCATGAATATCCTGTCTATCATACTATCAAGGTCTTCCCAACAAAACATGGCATATATCCATAGGCATGATATCACACAAAACTTCATCATGATAATTTCCTATCTTCAATTTCACCAAACATTGTTCACTTACCAGTATCTTATGCTCATCCTGAATCCAAGCTATCTGATAGGGCTTCGGGTGCTTCAACCTTTCCAACTTCAATTTAGTCACCATTTCTTCTGAAACTAGGTTCTCAGAACTTCCACTGTCAACAATCACTTTGCAACATTTACCATTCACCTTGCATCTAGTCTGAAACAAATTCTCTCTACAATGGTTCTTTCTCCAACTCACTTTGACACAATAATCTTCTATTCACCAACACTTCTCCATCTTCTGGTTTATTAGGGATCCAACATGATCCTCCTCAACAAAGGTTGTTCTTCTATTTTTATTTGTCTTCTTGCTTGTCCCTCCTTGATTACATTCAAATTCTCTATGTCCTTCTCCACCACACTTAAAACAAGTTCCTTTGAATACTCTTTTCTCCTGTCCTTTATCATCTCTTCTATAACCTTCATTTTGGTACCCACCATAACCTCCTCTTCTATAAGAGTTTACATCACCTCTCTGGTATGAATTGGAATTCTTACTGACCTCCTTGTCCTTGTTCTGATATGGAAAAGATCCTCTTCCTCCTCCAGTAAGAGTTCTTCCTCTTTGAAATCTTACACCTCTTCCTCTATGTCCCTGCTCATGTCTTTTATTCAACTTGTCTTCTACTTTTAGGGAACATTGATATGCCTCTTCCACACTCTACAACTTGATCAAACTAATTTCATCTTGTATAGATGATCTCAAACCATTCACATATCTGGCTACTTGCTCAATCTCATCCTTCGAATGTCCAGATCAAATATTCAACTTATAGAACTCCTCAGTATACTCTATCACACTAGATTCTTTCTGATTTAGATTTTGCAACTTCTTAAACAAACTAATCTGATAGTCTATGGGCATAAACTTTAACTTCAACTTATTCACCATCTGATCCCATGAATTTATCTTTTCTTTTCCTCTTCTATGCCTTTCTTTCTACAAATGTTCCCACTAAAGGGATGCATGTCCTCTCAAATTTGTATAAGAAAACTTCACTTTCTTATCTTCAGAGGTACCTTCAAATTCAAAATACTTTTCCATTTCTATAATCCAATCTAACAGTACATCTAAATCCAACTTACCATTATAATCTGGTGGATTGAAATGTGGTCTTGTATTCACTTTAGTTAGGGCTCTTATGGACCCCTCTTCTCCCTGATCCAGGCCAGGTTTCTCATCTCTTCCTCTTTCTTCCTATACTTCTACTTCTTCATCACTCACATCATCAACTGCTCGACCTCTTCTCTGGGTTGTTTTAACTGCATCTAATCTAGCAGCAATTCCTCTTAACATCTCCATCATAGCTAGGTCTTCATTTCCACATGCTCCATTTCTACCATTTCTCCTTCCCGCCGTCATTACACAAGTCCTTTGCAGCTACAGGTTAGATCCTCAATCTGCCACCCCACAACAAATATTCAATAGGACTTCACAAACTCTAATGATCTCACAAGGAACAAATCTCACTCTGGTACCAATCTGGTGTAGCCACAGTACAAGGGTCCTCAAGGAAAACAATCTGGATTGTGCATCAAGAGTAACACAATGAAAGAAACAAAAAATATGGAGGAAAATGTAGATTAAAACATTCTCATTAATAGAAATCTCAGTTACATTCAGCTGGAAACATTCAGGCTTACAAATTCGGCTCACAGGCCAAATAAAATATACGACACTCTAACATGCTCCTATATGAGCCAAATATATTACTTATCAAAACCCTATCTTCCTCTGGATCAAATTCTCTCCCTCCCTCTAAGGGTCTATTACAAGATTTATATCATATCTACAATTCTGGAAACATCTGTGTCGGCCAAAGATCATTACATTAACCAAGGAAAGAAAATATAACGTGCGCATGAACAAGTCAGCCTCAAATTTGAATTACTTCTCGGTGAATGCATACGGTGAAGTGTGGACCTATAGTGAAGGTCGGGAACACTCCCAGGAACATTTAAAATCACACTGATAAGATCCACAAGTCATAGGGATGATCCACAAATGATCAAATTAACCGATAGGCTTGAAACTATTCTAGTGCTAGTTCAAGAAACTACCAAGAGATTTCAGAAGCGATAACTTTTCGGAATAAAATCCAATCGCACTCAAATCTTGGAATAGGGAAAATGAACATGTAGACGGTGTAATCCAAGATCCACAAGGTCTGGTGAGAAAATATGACGAATCCACCAACATGAACTAAGAAAGAATAGAACTAAAAGAAAGTATTTTTGGTTGATGCAAGATTGCCAAGAACCAAGGATGCTCCTTCATCAATGATCTTATTCCTCTAGATGCTCCATCAGCAATATGAACCACATATGCGATGAGATCTTAGCCATTAGATCTAGGCCCTCTTTTGAATTTACTCTTTGCCCATCGCTTATTGTTGATTTACATCTCAATAGTTGAATCACATCAGTAATGGGAGAGAAGTGGCAATGGAGCAAGATTTGGCCATGTTTCGATATTACAAGAGCAAGGGTAATACAAGCATCACCCTTAGTTACATTTCAAACTAGCGATGAAACATTGGAGCAAAATACATCATCACTCATCACTAATATGAAAAGGATAAGTGAGCAGCAATATATGATGAGTGATGGAATAGTAAATGCAAAGGACATAGTGTTATCATGCATCACTAATTTAGGACTCAAAGAACTTGAGTGATCAGCGATACAAAGGAAACCATTCACATTGCACATCGCTAATAGGAGCCTCAAGGTTTAAAACCTATCCACGATGAGTGATACAAAGGAAGATGGTCATTGTGTATCGCCAATTCAAGGAAAGCTTTCAAAAAAAATCTATGATGGGTGATAGACTAAGTGGTGAGCGAGAACTTAAGTGAAGGTAATTAGCACATGCTCATGAGTTGTTTTAAAAGGGGCATAGACTAGGTGCAATGAGGGACAAAGCCTGAGAAGGACTTAAGACCATTTTTGCAAAGGATGTAAAAGCCAAATATTTCACACCTTAACTTTATAAAATATTAAATCCCCGGGCTAAAGTAATAAGGGAAACATTATGCGATGGATAAATGGGGAATTCTAACCACAAGGGGCCAGTCAACAAATGAACTCAAAAGACTTAAGTTGTTTTAATCTAACCGAAGACCGAATTTAACAAGTCAACAAATGATTAGACCAGATAAGAAGGTTTTAGAAGAAGGGGAAAATATGCTAGGTAAACCAACCCCACAACATAGAACCCTCAACCCTATTCCCATTCTAGACCAAGAGGACACCAAAGTAAAGGCATTTTATATCAGTGGAATACGAGATTTTGAAGGTTCCACCAGTGGCTCTGACTGTGGATGCATGCCTCTCATAGGCATGGTGAGATTTCAAATCTCATGGTTGAAGCAGACCAAGCACAAGGACACCAAAAACCAAGGACTTTCCCAGACAAGGAAAGAAGACCAGACCCAAGAAAACTAGACCTATATAAAAATTTACGAGACTATATAATGTACATGGAGCAAAAAATATTTCAAGAGAAATATGGATTCAAGAACTATCCATGTACTGGTAGTTCAAGAAGTTCACTTGTAAGGATTTGGAGAAAGTATGAATCTTCCCCATGTGTATTGGATATGAGATAAGGGCCTAACCATAGTGCTTCAAATTTTCCATGCTTGCCCTTGTCTTAATCTATTGCATTCCACATCAATATCATACTCCCCAGTTCAAATTATCTAGGAGAATCTTTTTTATCATGCAAGTGCTTGACTTGCAGCTGCATCTTTGCATTTTCGTCATGAGCTTGTCTTCTATTTTCATCTAACTGTATGAGATTATCAATTCTATACTGCATTTCATCACAAATTTTCTCATCATACTCTTGCACAAAATTGTACATTTTTAGCAAATTATCCTGAGGAAGTGTAGCATCTATACCATAAACTAGACCGAATGGTGAATGTCTAGTGGCCTTCTTGATAGTAACCATGTCTACCCATAGTGCAAGCTTCAGCTTTGAGAACCAAGCTTTCTTGTTCTTCTCTATCATCATTTTGATGATTTTTATTAAACTCTTGTTACTTGATTCAGCTTGACCATTCCCTTGAGGATGGTAAGGTGAAGAATAATAAATTTGTATTCCATGTTTGTCACAAAAATCCTTGAACTCGTCAAATCAAAATCATATACCATTATCAGATATAATATTCTTTGGGACTCTAAATTTGATTAGGATATTATTCATCAAGAAATAAATTACCACTTTACTCATTTCCTTCTTGGTGGGGATTTCCTCCACCCATTTTGTAAAGTAGTTAGTTGCAACAAGGATCCATGAATGCCCCCCACTGGATTTTTCTGATATTTCACCAATGAATTCTATACCCCATTGTTGGAAAGGGGCTTGAACTAAAATTGGCCTGAGTGGTAAACTCCTTGAAAACTTCAACTTCCCTGCAAATCTCTGACAAGCATCACAAGTTTTAACAAACTTGTGGGAATCTTTAAAAACCATGGGCCACCAAAATCCTACCCTCAATGATGAGTCTGGTTATTAACATCATTTTATTGCTTTTTATATACTTTTAAGACAACTTACTTATGTTTTTGAAGTATCTCTTAGACAATATCCCCATAGTATGTTATCCTATTATGTATACCTTGCCACCTTGAACCCATTTTGTGAAAATGAAAGATGGTGAATTATTCATATAATTGCATGGAATAAATATGAATATATATGTATGTGAATGGATGCTATGATTTGATTATGGTAGCTAGCTATATATATGTGTTGGATGGGCTAAACTATTTTGCAGCTTAAAACATAGTAGCAAGGAAGGAGTATTTATAGCAAGTACTGAGTTGTAGAGCAGGGATTATTGAGTTCAAGTTGATCAAGTAAAGGGAACTATGGAGCTGAACGTGGTCATTATAGAAGAATAAATGTTGGAAGATGTATGTTCTTGAATATTGGATAGTTATCTATGCGTTTCACATGCAAGTTGTTTTTATCTGAATAGTTCTCTTTTTCTAGTTAGTTTTCTAGTTAGAAGAATAAGTCAAATAATTATTTCACCTCCTTGTATCTAGGAGTTGGTTTTATGATTGTTGTTAGTTAGTTAGTTAGTTAGTTGGAAGTTCAAATAAGACTCTCCCCATTTGGTATAAATTCAGGTGATGAGCTCATAGATTAGTTAGTTGATATTGTTACAAACTCCCAACCATTAGTAGTTTTTTAGTTGATCAAAGACATGTTACAATGAAGTTATGGAATAAAATATGAAGAAGGATTTTGTTTGATAGCTGGTGTTGTATAATGAATGGTGTTGTATGACTCATGGATGTATGAGAATCTGAATTGAATTTTATTTTTAGTCAAGTGAAGCAGTCTTATGAGCTAGCCACTCAGGTACTATTCATCACTTCATTTACATTTCAATTATTTATATACTTTCATTAATTCTATTTTCTTTATCTTATATGTGTATTAAGAGTGAATG